>JARHVA010006832.1:520000-821875 GCA_037957365.1 Torreya grandis
GTAAGGGATATAAAAATTAGTTAAGTTTATGGTCATATGAGACCTATTGTGGATATAATAAAATTATAACCATGCATTAGGATTTTAGGTCTATGGGTCTATATGATAATGAGCAAGTTTGAAGCAAGAATGGGAGTGAAGCTTTGCAAATTATGTATGATAAGATAGTGTTTGTACTAAAAGAGGAGAGTAAAAAGGGAGATGAAGGGTATTATGTCTTGTAAAGAGATAAGATTACTATTTATTCAAGAAGTATTATGAGTCTAATGAATGTAAGAGTGATCAAGGGTGTCAAATAGGAGTAAACTACCTTTTGTAAGCAAGTAAGTCAAATATCAAAGAAGGGATCTAAAAGAAGAAATTAGAGATAGGTGAATGAATGAGGTAAGTTTATCTATGCCTATAAATAAAGTGGTATTATATTAGGTAATATATTGTAAATTTTATGATGTTTATTATTAAAGGATACTTTTTGAGGTTGCAAGAATACAATAAGAGAGTTAGAAAGGTTTTTGAAACCTAGAATGTAAGAGGTTGAGTGGTAGAGAATCCCAAAAGGAATAGAGGCTTAAAGAGATAAGAGAGCTATAATAATCCAAAAATATAAATCTCAAGTAGATATAAAGGTATAAAAATAAGTCCAAGGGCAAAATACTAACATTACAAAAAGCCTAGGGTGAAAAATACCTAGGTGTAGTGTTAATAAGCAAGTAGGATAGACTTTATAAAAGAGGAAAGGCACAGTGAGTTATAAGTAAAGGTGAAATATTAAATGTAAGAGAGATAAATAATGAATGCTTTGAATAAGTAAAGTTTCCACAAGAATATGGAGAGAGAAGTTAAGAAAAGAGAGATAATTGAGTTGAGAGCAATCATGGAAGGTATAGATTAAATATTAGAGGAATCAAGACAAAGATATTTTGTAAGGATCAGAAAGATAGTAAAATGGATTCTCAAAGAGATTATGAGAAATAAGATAAGGCATCAAGAATTTATCTAATTAAGAATACAATTGAGGACATTATCAAAGCATCCTAAAAGAGAAAACAAAGAGGCAAGTAAGCGTCAAAATTTTATATATGATTATTTATTATCATGTGTGTATGTAGGTACAAAAGTGAAGACAGAAATAGTCTAATTTGAGGACACAAAACTTGAAATCAATAAGGATAAAAAGAATGAGCAATGTTTTCACCTTTTGGGGTTTTATTAATGTAAATCCTAAGTTTGATTAAAGGGTTGAGTAGTCTAAATTAGTGAAATAATATGTAATAAATAACCTTTGATTTTTTTATAGAATTTGATTTTTTTTGTAATTATAAAAATAGTAATAAATATGTGTAATAAATACTTATCTAGAAAACTCCTAACATAGAATATCTAAGTTTTAAAAATTGGAATATGAATATGTCTGAGTGTTGTCAACTAGATCCCTATGTCAGATCATCTCCTTGATAGTAGTGCCATACTTGGAAAGTAGTGATATATGGCTCTAGTGACTTAAAAATGGTTATAGTTTCCTCTATATAGGATTGTTTCTAAATTTTGGGTGCACTTGTGCTTGTGTTTCTAGGTTCTGTTCCTACACACACAAAATCTAAATCTCTATATTGTGATTATAACAATTGATTATGATAAAAACCCTAATCCTCATTGAAAGTAAGGCATGATCTAAAAATGTGTGTTCATTATTAGGAAGGTTGGAAATCCTCAACACCCTTCTATGAAGAGAGTTTCCTACATACCAATATTCTAAGGAGGGATCAAGCTCGATGTAGTTCACCCACCTATGTAATAGTACAAACACAAGTGATGCTAGAATGATAGTGGTCTTGAATACCTTGAGTGTGCTTGAGATTAGAAATATAGAAAATATAGGCTTAGGGTAGTTGTAGATGGTAGTATGAAGTAGGCTAGAATAGGTATTAATAACCTTGATTTTTTTAGCTTGTTTCATGTTTGAATGGGTCTTTTGCATCTATTTTCTATATAGAGGATACATGTCTAAAATTCATGTATTTAAAGTGTTTCATAGCTTGTGTGGATAATAAAATGTTCTTAGGATGACTATAGGAGGGTTTAAAATTTGAAAATATATCCATTCAGGAGAGTTAAGACAAGGGACATAAGTGCCATGTTGGGGACACTAGTGCCATGTGGACACAAGTGCCATGGGGACACTAGTAGTTTTCTATGGGGTTAAGATATAAGAATGAAGGTATAAGACTATGTTTTATCTAACTAAGGACACCTGTGATCTACATAAAGGCTATAAAAGTTATGATAAAAGGCTTTGGGATAGGCCTAGGGCTAAACTAGGAATAGGTTTTCTCAATTATCACTCTTAGCACTCAAATACCAATTTTATGTGATTACATTATCCCCCCCCAATTTATGTTAGAAATGTAGTAAAGTGAAATAAATAGTATAAAGGAAAAAGAAACATACCTAGACTTACCTAGGAAGTGAAACCCATGTAGTCGAGTCTGAGTATGTGAAGTTGGGTCTACATATGTGAAGTATGATCCAAAACATAAATAATAATGAAATGTGCATAAATAATTCCTTACTTAAGAAATATAAAAATCAAAAGACTATGTTGAATAAATAACTAACTTAGTAAATATAAGTAAAGATATGGGAAAGAGGAAATGAACAAATACACCTCATTGGGTATATGAACCAATACATGAACCTGGTGACAACCTATGTGTGTGCATGAACATAGTTATTAAATCATTGAATATCTTATACTGAGATGATAGATTTATTAATCCTCATATGTGTTAATAACTCAATCCATTTTTGACTCCATCATTTCCCACCCTTGCTTGGTGGATTATGACTTGTGAATAACTTGAATTAGACTAAAAGTGTGTCTAACCCTTTCATGTGGGTGGCTCAAGAACTCAAGTAAGATATTAATCCATAATTTCCCATCCATATGCAGTAGATGAATCTTAAATTATATTGTTTAAACTGTTATAAATATATAACTGGGTATATCTAACTATTTATGTTAGCTTCATGGCCACTCAAGTATATTGGGTAGCTCTAAGACATTTGGGAATGCCAACCACTCCAAATAGATTAAATAAAATTGGTGATAATATGGAATATGATATAAAGTTTATATAGAGTATATAATGATATGGAGTTTTCCATTTCATCTAATCAACCTGTATGTAACTGGGTATATGGAAACTATGTGCCATGCATATGCCCCCACTTTGATATCTGAGTATATTGATTTTGGATTGAGTTGTAATAACTTTATTTGTATATCAAAATAAAATATGGGAATTATAATTCTATGCATGATTCCTCAAATATAATCAATTGATATGAATCTAAGTTGAACTAGTGTGAATATGATCTAAATCTGAGCAAACTCTTAAACCTGTAGTTGTGTTTGTGCAAACTTGTACTATAACTAGTGTATTGATCTAGCAAATCTAAATTGCCTTAAAATTGTGGCTACTAAATATTATCACCATGTCTTGGATATTATCACCATTTGTGATAGTGTCCCAATATGGGTGATAATGTCTATCTAGTCTAAAATTTGTGTCACTAAACTACTTTTTGAGTCCCTATTTTCCCCTGTGTCTAATTTCTTGAAACTAAGCTTATGTGTTGAAAGTCTTCTATGATTACAATGTAATAACCTGATCTATATGACAAACCCATGTTAATTCCCTCTCTTTTTAGTTTAGGTTTTTACCTATGTAATAATTATCCTTAAAATAAATGGATTTACAAAATGTGTTAGTTGGAGCATATATGATAATTGTGTGATAATCCAATACAATATGCAAACATAACATCATAATGTAAGAGTATTTGAGTATGAGTATGTAAATTATATATATATATATATATATATATATAATTTCACAATAGTGTTAATATATATGTAATTAATGTTTATAATAATAAATTTGAGTAGCTACCTAGGGGATGGGGCATGATGTCCATCACAGTGCCCAAGTAGGAAGGGTAGATGCATGAGGTCCCTAATGGAATTAAATATTGGTGTGTGTAAAAAGTAAATAAAAGTGTCATGGACATGATGTATATGATAAATTATACATAAAAAACACATGAGGCACACAAAATTGGATAAGGGGCCAAAATATAAGGGGTATAGGCATGTGTCACTAAATTTGATAAAATAATACATACAAGGACATGTTCAAATGTACACATATGCAATAAAAAAATAAACTGGATTAGATCCAAATTACAAGGAAATATTCAAATGTCTACATACACAATCAAGAGAACACATACAAGGGACATGGGCATATGTCCAAGGCATACATAAATAGAAGTGGTGTAGAGCCAAATAACAATGGCATATTCAAATGACATTGAATAGGAGAATCATGTAGAATTCAATCAAGTCTAAACTAGTGATAGTCAGAAAAAAATCTAAGCATTAGTAGAAATGAATAATATGAAGACATATCAATATGAAAATTAGAATGTAAAGAATGTAAGGATAGAACATGTTAATAAAAACTATGTATGAGATGACCCAAAGTGTGATAATGTATCAAATGAATAAACCTATATCAGTGTATATGCCCCTAATGAGTATATGATAGAAACTCTAGATCAATGTGGTGGACTTGAGTCCTATAAGTAATCTGCAAGCACTCGATAAGAACAAGTGAATCATATCTGTATGATAAAAATAGCTATACTAAGATAGATAACATATGTAGTATTCATTAAATACAATAATTGTAAACATATCAATGCATACAATCTATAAATTTTATGTTTTTTGAGTAATATTTGATTGTTTTAGTGTTCTAGCATGTTATATTATTTTTGTATTTTCTAGATATGAGCTATGTACAAACAAATGAAAATAAACTATGTAGAAGGACAAAGAGAAAATAAATTATATAAAAGTGGGTAGGAATCATACTAATCGATGAGTCTCATGGGAGACTCACTATCACTGTGACTTGTATCAAGTAAGGGAACTATGATCATGCATGTTGTGTGAAAGGGAAAATGTTATCTAATAAGTTGTTGTAGTTAACAATCTATATTGGTATCTACCTATGTAGTGATGCTATGAATCTATGGCACTAAATATGTTTCCCTATAAAATGTAAGGGTCTTAGGAACCCATCTAGTAGAAGAAGTTATAGGTGACATAGGTAATTTGTGTTGAGAAACTATAGAACTTAATAATGCAAATATCAACATAAACTACTTAGAGGGAGGCCATATAGAATCTATGACATATATTTGACATAGGGGTCTCTCTAATAATGGTCTCCATGGGAGATTATGTTTACGTGTTGATATCATAAGAGTAGACCTATCTTACACTGGTGACTCTACTAAACTTTGTGATGTATACATAGGAACTATACTATGAGCTATAACTAATAACTATGTAATATCTAGTAATAGTGATAGAATTGTAATTGGTGGTTCTACTATAACTACCTATGAGATAGATAGAGGATAACCATAATGGAGACCCTCAAATTTGACCACCTAATTTTCATGTATGTACTTAAAGCATCTATGCACTATATATGAGATGGCTTGGAGCTAATGTAACCATGACCTACCCAATAACATATCAAGCATGCCTACATAAAGTACTACTAGGAACCAAGTGGTTATATGTGTTGGTCTAACTTGTAATGGAAGCATAATCTACCTGATGGAAATCTAAATGTGACCACTAAGGAATATGTCTATGGGGAATATATCCTGATCTAAGTACCCTAGATGTTTCAAGATTTTCATAGTGTACATGCCAATGCTTAACCCATTATCAACCATAACACTTTAGATAGGATGATGATATATGTATGCTCATATAAAGAGTGCATGCAAATATGTATCATCATCAAAAATATCTTGATATGAGAATGTGATGAGTGGTTTAGGTGGAACTATAATATGGTACATGCTAATAATGTTTTATAGTGCCTCCTCTATAATAGTGTGATAAGAAGCTAGTGGTAAATGTGTCTAATATGTGTAGTGAACACCTGATGTGCCCATTGCCTCATTTATTGTGTGCTTTGTAAATAGATATAAGAATGTATTTAATGCTTTAGATTATTTTTTTGTGCCTTCAATGCATTTTTGGGTGTGCCTCAATCAGATCTTGTATCTTATGCTTTAGGCTAATTTTTTTTATATGGCCTTGTGTCCTATGATACTCATAGAATGTGTTAGAATCATATTTATTTGGAAGAGGTCATATCATATAAACATATTTAATAAGAGATAGATATATGACATTGTATTCTAAGAGCTACTATAAAACCTGTATTGGTGAATCTAGAAGGTTGGTGAAGATTCCACACTAAAGAGTAGATATAACCAATATAGGAGATGGCTCAAAATACATGTTGACTGTGAAATTTTGATCACTCTTATTATTAGTGGACCTTAACTTGTATGGAAGCTTATTTTAACTCTTAATAGTTGATTTTGATCCATTGGTATACCTGAGTTTACCCATTGATATGAGCTTGACCTCTCTTTCTTTTACTATGTGGTAAAAATCTGTGAATGTAGGAAACTTCTTGAATAAGATAGCTTTGTGTAATTATAGTAAGGTAATTTTTTTAAATATGTCCTAAATCTCTTTGTTTTTCATGGGGATATTCAATTTGGCTAATATAGTCTTGTATCATACAAAATAATCTGTGATAGGCTCTTTTGAATTTTATTTCAACTGTGCCACTTGATCATATGATATCTTATCACTAATGTTGATGGAAACGTGTGCTATAAAAATGTTGGCAAAAGGATTTAATGCTATGATGTATTAATTTGGTAAATCATACAACCATTTTAGGGCATAATCCTTTAAACTACATAGAAATAACTTCATGAGAATCTAATCATTTGACATGTAGTATAAACATGCTATGTGAAAAGATCTGAGATGGTGCTTTGGGTCACCCATTCCATCATATAATGTAAGGTTAAGTGCCACAAAACTAGATGGAAAGGTAGTTGCTACTATGTGATGTGCCAAAGGTGTATGTAAGATAATATTAGAATCCAAGGCATGTGATGGCCTAGCAGCTCCCTACTCAAGATGTAACACCTTAGCTTGTAGAGTATGAATGTCATACATAAGTCATTATACATATAGAGTGGAATAAATATCCATAATAGGTGTAGCTATCACTAAATATTTTTGAATTATAATTTTAGGTTGTGTTAGCTGAGTTAGCCCCAATGTAAGTGTAACAATATTATTAACTGTGGGAGTTGAAGATTGACCATTATTTATTTTGTTCTTGATTTTTAATATGGATTATAAGATTTATACATGATCAATGGGTTTTTCCTAAATTATATCTTTGAAGCCATATAATATCTCATCTTTGTTGATAATTATGTCTTCATTGTTAATTGGAGGGAGAGTGTCCCAATTTTCAATGTGTATATCATCTTTCTCTTAATTGTACTATTCAATTTTAGATGTTTTATCATTGAAAGCCACATAATCATGGTGTGAAGGATGCATAGTTGGAGTTATTATAAGTCTCTTATCCATGTTATAGGCTCATATTATAGGAATATGAATATACTCTATAGAATTACCACCTAATCTAACACTTCTTCTTAATGTAAGAGAGATATTTTTTAGATGGCATATAGTAAACAAATTGGAATAGATTTTATAAAATATAATATATTAGATCTAAACAATTTAATTAAACTAATGAAAATAGGAAAGATAAGGATACAAACCTCAAGATCATATAGTGTTAGAGTTTTTTAAACTAGGGTTGCTTTACAAAAATTTAAATTATATTTAAATAAATGAAACCCTAATGTGAGATTTGATTTAATGAGATAAGTTTTTCCAAAAAATTATAAAAATAAAAAAATTTAACCCTAGTTTAGTGCACAAAAATTTGGAGAAGGTAAACTAGGGTTTTGAGCAATATTCAAAGTCAGGTTCACCAAATGTTTTAACTTTTTTGGGTTTCACTAATGTAAATCTTAAGTCGTATTAAATGTATTATTAGTTTAAATTAGTGAAATAGTATGCAATAAATAACCACTAATTTTTTACATAATATGACTTTTTTTGAATTTTTAAAAATAGTAATAAATATGTGCAAATAAATACTTATCTAAAAAATATTTGATGCAAAATAAATGAGTAATGAAAATTGGGATACAAACATGTTTGAGTGTCATCAACTAGATCCATATGTTAGATCCTCTCTTGGATAGTATTCCCATACTTGGGAAATAATGCCATGTCGCTCTAGTGTCTTGAAAATGTTGTTAGTGTCCTTTATAAAGGATAGTTTCTAAATTTTGGGTGCACTTGTGCTTGTGTTTCTATGTTATATTCCTACATGCATAAATTTTGAAACTCTATATTGTGCCTATAATAGATAATTTATGATACAAACCCTAATCCTCCTTTCAAGTAACGCATGATCTAAAAATGTGTGTTCATTAGTAAGACAGGATCGACATCCTTAACACCCCACTGTGAAGAGAGTTGCCTATGTACCAATACTTTGACGAGGGATCAAGCCCAATTTAGTTCTCCCACCTATGTGTTGGTATAAGTACAAGTGATGATATAATGATAGTGGTCTTGAATTCATTGAGTGTGTTTGAGAATGGAAACATAGAAAATATGGGCTTAGGGAAGTTGTAGATGGTAGCATGTATAAGTAGGTAAAAATATTGATTAATAACCTTGATTTTGTTTAACTTATTTTGTGTTTGAATAGGTCCTTTGCATTTATTTTCCATCTAGTGGATAGAGGTCTAAAAGTCATGTATTTATAGTGTTTCATAGCTTCTATAGATAATAAAATGTGCTTAGGCCAACCTTAGGAGGGTTTAACTTTTTAAAATATATCCATTCAAGAGAGTTTAACTTTTTTAGGGCCACATTTTATTATCTATAGATTATAAGATGGAGAAAATAATATGTCAAAGACAAGGATCATGTTAACCATAGGACTTCAAGAATATAAAATTTTAGGTCACATAAGGGCAAAAAATAAGAAACAAGCAATGATTTTAAGGAAATAAGTTAGACAATAATTGGTAAAAATTGAATAAAACCAAGTTAAAAGCTAAGGTAAGCCTAAAACTATGAACAAGAGAAGCCTGGAATCATGTGAGTTGATCAAGGAACTAGTATTGACATCCAATTATGTAAGTAACAAAGCTTAAGAGGATAGAATAAGGAACTTAAGAAGATGAAAGGGATGCTTAGAGAGGTTTGGAAGAAAAATACAATAACAAGAGAGGATGGAAACGACCATGAGATCCTTAAAGAGACTATCATGTTTCATGAATTTAATTTGACATATACTAAGTATGATGGTCTAGGTATGTAAATACAAGAGAGGGATTCACTCTATGATCACATGGAGAAAAGAATAAATGAGGCACAATATCTCAAGATATAGTTGTTTTCACTTGGATTTTCACCCTTTGATGAGATTTTCAATTTATCCTCATCCAAGTGGCATAATGGAATCACCTCTAGGCTTGTGAGAAGTCTAAAGAATGAGGTGAATCTCTAGATAGGGCTATCTCCCTTGATGTACCACTTTAGATTATAATAAATATTAAACTAGGGGGTGAAAATGGAGAAGGATAACTAAAATCAAACTAATATAATTGAGGTGATACACCAAATAACATAATGGCATCCAACCATATGCATATTGCACTTAAAATCAAAGGACAAACTAAACATACACTTCTTCAATCTTCCTCTTCTCACATCAATGTTACATTGTGAGGTTATGGATGAATGTGAAAGATAGGAGGACTAGATAAGAGGCATATGAGGGAAATAATGAAATAATAACTCACTCAATCCTTGATATATCTTAAAACACTTTACATGTCCTGTAAGAAGAAGCTTTCTAACTGTAAAAAGAATGAAAGAATGAAAAAACATGCTAAGGAATCCATAGTCTTCACTTATGCAAAATCAAACAATCCAAATTAAAATACTAATAATATTAATGGAGGAGTTAAAAATAAGTTTTATTATTGATCAAAAGGTATAAATTTGATTAAGGCTTCCCCATACTCAAGTGGAGCATCCATACAATGGCCATAATGGCTAGTTCTTATATAACTTGAGAGAGAAAAGAAGAGAGAAGTCCAAGGGTCACAAGGACACTTTTCAAGATGAGATAAGAATTTAATTTTGAATTAAATAAGTATATAGGATAAAACATTCAAATTTTGGAAGCAAAAGTGTCAATTCAAGTCATAAACTTCATGAAAAGTGGCAAGAAAACTCCTCAACTGGCTCAAAAACTACCTTCATGATTGGAGATATTTGAGCATACTATAACTGATGAGGATAAATAAAAATTATTTTATTGAAGTATAATGTAATTATACATGCCTCTCCATGCATTATTTTCATGTTTGATCATCTGAAAACCTTTGAAAGTGAACCATCATCACCTGTTGTCTAGAAAACACTCCTTTCATGCACCATGCACACTTTGCTTCCAAAAAGGCATAATTTTTCCATAAAAATACATAATAGGTAGTGGGTGAAATTTTTAAAGGCCATTCATGGCCTTTAGAAGCATTAGGGACACCTTAAAAATCCACCCACTTGAAGTTTTCACACTTCTCCCTAGCTTGTCCATTAGGATAGTTTTGACTAGATAAGTTAAAGCTAATTTTTGAGGAACTTAGGAGTTTATATGTAGTATTAAATTGACATGAGGTGTTATCCAAAGTATATATATTCCTCTTAAAGTTTTTTTCATGCTCATAATCCTTATAGAACCTATGAAACATAAAAAATAGTGGTAGAAACCTTATTTCTACCCACATCCATAGAAGTCCATACAACCAAAGAATATGGGGAGTAGATTAAAGTAGTCCTTTATAATTTCCAATAACCATCCTATCCAAAATATCTCATTATATTTCATCTCCAACTCCATTTTCCCAAGCTAGTCCTGGCTGAGGGTTTAGTAGGGTTTTAGGCCTGTGTGTGGATGAGGGTCTATGGCATAGCACATCAAACTCTTGAAGTGATCATTCATGCCATTTTTTATGGAATTAAACTACTTGAACCATCATAGTAATAAGTTAATACACTATTTATCTTCAATATGTGAATTTTTCACTCACACTTCTAAAGCCTGTAGATGTCATTGCATGATTTTAGTGGTTTTATAAGCAACTTTGAGACCCCAAATGATCATCTCCCACTTGTCATCTACTCCTAAAACTTTGAAAAGTCATTTTAATTAGTAGAGGCTCATGTTTGGACACAAAATGATGCATCAAATCTCACTATAATCTTGTTAAATAGTCTCCATCAAAATTCCCTAGACCTTTATTTTGCTCTTTAGGGAAAAGAGTCCCTATATCAGTCCCTTTGTTGCTTGAGAGTAATATGTCCTTTCATTTTCCACTCCACCTATTAAAAATATATTTAATTATCCACATAACATGTTGAAAAACTAAATAAGGTCTCACCATTAGTTCATACTCTCCATATGACACTTTAACCTACTATTGACACCATCTATAGGTGATCATTTCACACAGGCATTGAGTATAAATGAGGACAGTGTATAAAGTGTGAAAGTTTGTAGACACTTATATGCCTTCACCAAAAATTTAAATTAAATTTTATAAATATTAATATATTGAAAACCATATAAATTCTTCCCTCTCTCAACATGACATCATCAAAGGCTCTTATAGGTGCATATGGACTGTATGTAGGTAGTAAGTGCAGAATGGAGCAACATGGGTAATTGAGTGGTTTCAAGAACAAAACAAACTCAATTTCAAAAATTAAAATTAATTATTTATATCAATGATAGTTTAATACCAGATAAAAATCCCCCTTTCAACATGAAAATTACTTGCAAGTACCTGGCTGAATGTATCTTACAATCATAAGGTATACTAGTTAGATGTAAGACTGTGATTACAACTCCAAGGAGAATGTTGTTTTGGGGAAAGAGATTTTAAGGTGAATGGATAACAAATATAACATTTTAAAAATATTTAAATAAACTTAACACAACCCCTTAAATCCATGGAGAAGCATAAAGTTCTTTAAAATGGTGAAAAACTACCTATTGCACTCAAAAGAGACCAGTCTAAAAAAATAAGCATATTAGCTCATAAAAACACCTTATAACACAAAAAATAATGGTAGGTATTAGGTTACATATTAAAATTAATATATAACCAATCTCAACAAGTGGATTATATGAAATCCTCTAAACCAAGGCAAAACCCATAGGGTACACAAGTTAGCAAGCAGATTTGCACAGTCAACTTGTTAGAAATGGTTAATAAAACTCAGGGAACCATTCCTCTTAAAAAAAACATAAAAATTAATATAAATAAGTTTATAATATTTCTCCAAGATAATTTTTCCTTAAACCTCCTGAGTTGTACGTACCAAGCAAAAACCTGCAAGTCACTTTTGCTTGCCAAGAAGGGTGAGAAGAGAGATGAATAATTTTGAGAAAGAAATGACACTTCAAATTCAAAAAAAATATGGATATTAGTTTTTATAATATTAATATTCACATTTAAACCTTTTATAAGTGACACACTTCCTAAGGAGGTTGTATAAGTGTCATTTTCTTCTCTTTTCACTAGAAAACTACCTTTTCTTTTGATAAACCTACCATATTTAAATGTTTTTAGTTAATTAAGACTTATATGGACACATGAAGCATGAAATAACATTTTAAAACATTAAAATTTCCTTTAAACCTATACAAATCATTAAATACACCTTTTTAAACCTCAAAATTACCCAAAAATGATAAATGGACAAAAACTAATTGACCAAAGCCAATATAACATTAATTGACATTAATTATACTATACTACACTCCATGAAAATATATTATACCCCATAAAACACCTAAACACCAATTTTTTAGCCATGGGTACCCCAATTTGACTAAAACATCAAATTTGGTCAATAAGAGCAAAATAAAGAGGAAGACAACCATGTTCCTCATAAGGGAAATGATTAGATGAAGAATGCATGTTTAGAGGAGGACAATATTAGTGAAAAATTGATCCAAAGAATGAGTAAGATTTGGTTAAAATTGAGAGAGCAAAGAGAGGGTGGTCTTAACCCAAGAACTAGTATAAGTAATATGCCAAGAGATGAAGAACAAATACTCATGGAAGGAGAGATAAAAATAGGTGAGCAAGAGAACAAACAAATTAAGAAAGATCAATATAAGAAGTAAATATATTATATTAGTAATGTTACAATTTATTTATCTATAGTTATTCATGATAATAGTAAGAGAAAAGGATGTCAAGTTTTTTGTTATGATGAACTTAAATTGGTCAAGGAGATCTCATTGCAAGATGAGCAAGGAGACTAGGATAATACTTTATATGAGAAGGAATATTATCATGAATATGCATATAAATAATATATAAATTATAATATGAAAATGTTGAAGTAATAATAGATCTATAATAATCCATTAGAGCATAAGAACAAAGGAAAAAACATTGTTAATAAGATAGACTAACAAGGAGCGCATGAATAAACCATGACAAACATGGAATGAAGCTATGGAGTAGGGTAAAGAGTGAAGAATAAGAATCATAAATTGGAGGTAGAGTATAAAAAATATAAATCAGATATGTAGTAGATGGAATATGAAGAGGACAAGGAGTTACATCAAATCATGTACTTCATATAAGG
Source organism: Torreya grandis (assembly GCA_037957365.1). Taxonomy (NCBI): domain Eukaryota; kingdom Viridiplantae; phylum Streptophyta; class Pinopsida; order Cupressales; family Taxaceae; genus Torreya; species Torreya grandis. Next base: position 533,733 of record JARHVA010006832.1, read on the forward strand.
ATGGGTTGGCAAAGAGGCAAGACAAGACAAGGAAACAAAGACAAAAGAACCAACTAAGAATAAATGATAAATAAAATATTAGAAAAAAAAATTCATCTCATAAAATTATAATAGGAATAATTTGAATTCAAAGAGGAATTTGGAAAATATGCGTTTAAGTAGGAGCTCAAATTTTCCCACGTAGGGATCTTGATGCAGAGAATCACAAGGTAACATAGATTGTTGGTATGATTAAAATTTTCATTATGACCATTTTTTTTATTTTGTGAGTGTGATATGTATTTTAGGGTCCTTTATAGTTTCTTTTATTCATAAAGAGTCTTGGAGTTATGTGTTTGTAGTCCATTTAGAGTTTCCCACCAAAAATGGGGAATTTGAAAATTTGAATTTGTAACTATGCTTTGAAGTGGCATTTTAGGTTTTATGTGATATAAAAATATTTATGAATGTTTATTAATGGTCATATTATGTAATATTAGTGTGTTTTAAGTGTTTTTAATTGTTAAATTCATGAAAAATAAATGTAAGTCAAGAAAGGTGAATGTAACTGCCACCCTATATGGAGTTGGTCTTAAGAAGGAGTTATCTTGCATGATTGGTGTCATAAGAGAATGAAATGCATGTAGGTGATGGGATATTTTCGTATAATTTTTGTATTATATGATAAATTATAAGTAAATATATGTTTAAACCCCAATAAAAATAAACAATCAAGATTTGAAAGAACCATGCCTGCCTAACAAATTTTGTATATGTTTATTTTATGAGCAATGAGATAAAGAAATAAAAGAAATGTTTAGAGATTAATTGTGTAATTATATGAGACTAATATAATGTGATAAATATTAAATTAGTTATTTATTTTTATAACGTGTATTCACATAAGCATTTTCCATATAAGTGTCAGTTCATCTATAGCACAACCCAATTAGAGGCAACCCCATTTTGACACATTCTGAGGAAGGAAGTTGAAGACATCTTTTTAAGGTTATTTCAAATGTTTACATGGTGAATGTATAGAATAAATTATATATTTTATAATATTTATCATTTAAACTATTATAATAGACTCAAACATCAATGCTAAATATTGATCTTCATATTAGTTGACACTGACCTATAAAAAGTAACCAAAATTCTATAAAATTGCTCGTTGGAGACTTGTGATGATTTTTAAAGAATAAATAGATATTTAAAAAGGTGAATAAAGGTTTTTTAAACCTATTATATGTCCTATTTTTTTTTAATTGATTTAAAACTCCATCTAACCCATTTTGTATGCTCTCAGGCTTGTACAAGCTTATGTAAACCTAGACTAGGGTTTTCAACTTGCAATTGGAATAATATATGTTTCCCCCAGCCAAATATTGTGAAAATTGGTAATATAATTTAATTTTAATTTAAAAATATTATTTTTAAGGTTTTAATTTTGTATATAACCATATATTATGACAACCAAGACTGTGTCATTGAATTAGACCTAATTACTAAGAAGGTTTGGTTAGTAGGGTTCCATTGAGAATTTTGACATAAAAAATTAGGTAAATATTTAATGGGATAAAGTTTGAATAAAAATGGTATTATTTAATCTTTAAACCATTTATTCCATTTAAACAAACAAGCTTTATGTTAAAATAGGGTTACAAGAGACTATGCCTTAAAGAGGAAATAGTGGATTGTTTAAGAGCTATAGCTTGGAGATAGAGTATTATGGTTTGATATGTAAGGGAGATCAAATGTATTAAAGTGGATGGACATATTATCTTTTGTGTGGAGACAATAACCTTATAACCATGTAATAGGTTTTAGGGTCTATGTGTCTATATGAGAATGAGCAAGCTTAAAGAAAGAATGGAGAGTGATACCTTACAAATTGTGTATGAGATGATGGTATTTTTAATATAATGAGAGATTAAAGAGGGATATTAAGGGTATTATGTATTTTAAAGATATAAGAGTATTATTTATGCAATTTTTATGAGGTTAATGAAGGTAAGAGTGATCAAGGGTGTCAAGAGAGGAGCATAGTACTTGTTACAAGTAAATAAATTAGAGATCAAAGAAGGGATCTAAAAGAAGAAAATAGAGCTAGGTGAATGAATGAGATAAGTGTAGGTATCTCTCTACATAATTTTTATGTTAATGAAAATAATTAAAGTAAAAAATTTATATAGTGTAAATAATCTTAGACATTTATCTTCTAGACATTTATATATGATTGATTTAAATATAGATCATTTCATGAACCTATACATAACATTATTGAGTTTAAGTTATTAGAAATAATGAGATTGTTGAGTGATGATTATTTATACCTTTTATTTAATAAATGTCTAAATTTATGTATGTTTCAATCTATATTATTATTATACCATGATTTATTTATGAGAAATCATTTCCATATTTCATATGTTAACTGGTGATAGATATATGAGGGTGTTGTCTTTAAACTCACATATCTACACCTTGATATCATTTGATAGATTATGATTCATTAGAAAATAATTTTTTGTGAGTGGAATTAACTTAGATCTATGTGAGATCTGATTTATATTATAAAAACTTTGGTAAAAGTAATGTTATATTTGAGACATTATCATTCACTTTATTTTCTAGTTTACATGTGTTTATTGATGTCATATTAGATACAATATTGGTTTCCATGGTCTATGTGACTATTGCATGTATTAATGATTGTAAATATATGAGTTTTGGTTAATTTATTGAAATCTGTAATGTTCTTATCTACCCCTCTATGAAGGTAATGGCCACTCTATGTGGGGAAGTATATGAAATACTAATGGTTTATGGTTAGAGGTAAAACACTCAGATGATGCTCTCCCTCTATTTAACTATTTGACCATTTGGGGTCATACTCATGGCTATATATATGTATCATTGAGCTATTTATGAGACTCATGTGTACTATTGATATTTTATATTATATTTTTGACTTTGTAATAAAATGTAATATGTAGTACATTATTATTTGATGGTTGTTCAACATAGCAGTAGATGTGATATTTGTAATTAATTTTGAATATTATTACAATAGTAGTTATATAATTATTTATAGTTGTATTGTAGATTATATTAGTGATTTGGTGTATTTGACTCTTTCTATTGTTCATTTATGAGAAATATTCATCTTGTAATCTCTTATAGGCTATCTAAAAACTAAATAGATCATTATATTAACTAGTGAGTTGATACATTTCTATATTTATTAAATTTGATACATTTATTAGTCAAATAATGAATTTACAGATAGTTATAGATGATTTTATAAGTAAAATATTTGTACAAAAAAATATGTAACTTTATGTATCCTAGATGGGGTCCTAACACTATGGTATGAGAGTGGAGTTTTAACACTCAGACATAATGATTCCACTAACATAAATCTTTTCTCCTAATTTTAGTGAAGATAATGGTATGAGTTAAATCAAGTGAAGAGGGGACTCAAATGAGAACCTCAAGTTGTTCTTAATTAGCTAGTATTATAATAAGCTACAAATCATGATTAAATACTTATTTTCATGAATGAGACTAGAGATAGGATAACAACTCTAGAGTAAGAAGTTCATGGACCAGAGGAGGAAAATGAATAAGAAGTTTTAGAGGAATAACTTAATGATCAAGAAGAGACTAATGATCATTGGGCATAATGAAGGTCAATAAGTATCAACAATATACACATAATGTTTTCAGACTTTATAAATTATTTATGATTTCTATCTTAAAGGAACCCATCAAGTCTCAATATCTCTAAGTTCACACCTTAAGGGGTGTACCAAAAAAGGGGTAGGAAGACCATTGGTGATTTATGGGATTGTTGTCCCCTTACTACCACTTTCTATCAATACACCCATCTCCTAAAAACATTTACCTAAGATTTTCCTCCTCTTTTTCACCCTTCTATAGTCATTTTCCACCTTCATTAGCCATTCCCTAGCCTAAAATCCTTCTAAATGGTTTATGTTACATTGTTAACCTCATCAACCTTGTACTCTAATTGATAAAACTCATTTAGCATCTAGGTCACCCCTTGGCCAACCTAAACCAAGACCTAATTTGTTTTTGTCAATAATGATACAAGGTTGATTAAGTTGACCTTGTCAACCTAAACTTTTGGAAAGGACTAGGGTTATATCCACATATATAAACACATCCATTTCATCACTTATAAGAAAAGATAAGAAGAAGAGATATATATTACACATTCTCTTATCCATCATTCTACTTGAGGAGCATTGCTTAAGGTTTCATACTTTCTTTTGAGATACAGATCTTGTTTTGTGGATAAATCTTTTAGATATATTGATAGGTTGTGTAGCCTATAGCTAATGTATCCTTATCATCCTTACATATCACAATAACCTCTTGTGAATCAACTTGACCAAGGGAGAGATTTAGGCTCAATGGGTTCATCTTCAAAAGTAAGTGTTCCTAAATTTGTTCCTCCTTTATAATACTAGATAGATATGCATTTGTACTTCTTTCCCATAACATAAGATTATATATAAATTTATGTGATTATATGTCTTCTATGCATGTTTAATTTTCATGTTTATTAACCCCACTTTATGCCAAAAGCTTTGGTGAGCACTAGACTAGACTTTACTTGTTTTTAGTTTAGTGAATATGAAAACATAGGACTTAGTTAGGGTTATTGCATAGTTTTGCTTGACTAGTAGCTTTTAAACTTAGTGATTTTATTTTGGTAAGATATCCCTTGGATAGGTATAGTGGATCAATCTTGGTCATGACCTTTAATATCTAATTTATATACAATCAAAAGTGTAAATAGGATTTATCTTTTCCAAGCTAGAATTGATTTATAGATCTATTGCATTTCCCATTGCATACAGTAAGAGCTCAAGTAGATTCATAGATTGAATGTGTTATGAATAAAGTGAACCCACCCAAGTTTGATGTTACATTATTGGGTGATAAATTTAAATTTTGTCTCACTAAAATGGAAAAATATTTTGAGATTTGTAATTATTTTGAGGTGACTAAGTCTATTTGGGGAGATTACCAACTAGGCGGGATAATAAGAAGATTGAGATGAGTTAAATCCACTACCACTACTTGGGTGTAGTTTTGAACTCTTTTTAGATCATAATGGCTACCCTGGTTGTACTTTGATAAAAAATTAATATATTTATAAAATATGAAATAAGTGAATTTATCAATAAATTAATATTGGTATAAATTCACAAAAATCATGAAATATGTTACGTAGTATTATAAATATGAACATTTTTAGACCAAGGAATCCATCATGGGCTTAAAAACCCAAAGAGAGTGTGAAGTGGATGTACATAGAATAAGCATTTGAGAAGTTATTTAATATAGAACAAAATTCAAAATCACTTGCTAAGGTTAGATAAAAATTCAAAAATAAGTTTGAAATCTTAAAGACAACCTTCAAGAAAAAAAACTAAAAATAGAATGGGAATTCTAAGAACTAATTTAATAGCTACAATATAATATTCAATAATGCTTCAAGGAATAGAAAACCTGGAGATAGTTTTAAATAAGGTTTCAATGAATTTAATGATTTTGAGAAGAAGGGACCACCTAGCAGATGATTTACATGTGGAGGAGATAATTATACAAAATATTATCCTTGGTGGAAGACTGATGGTAGAAATAATAATTTAATCACCTCTACATCATAGAGGGAACCTTTTAGAAATGTATTCACATAGTAATTGAAAATTTTCAATTATAATTTCAAACCTCTCCCATTAAATTATTAGGTACTTTATTTTGTCACCTATTTAGTTTTTGGTAGATATAAGAGCCACTGGATGTTTTCTCTCCTTGAATGTTAAGTAAATTATCTAGTAAAGCTAGTTTTATGGAAAATTCTTGGTTATTTATGTATGGGAATGAATTCAAGGTCAAGTTTGATAGATGTCTTGTTGAGGATAAAATAAAGTTGGAAAAATTCATTACATTTGTTGATCTTTAGGAAACATCACTAGGGTCATATGATGTGATCCTAGGAGTGAATTTGCTCTCTAAACACAAAGCCAAAGTTGATTATTTTCTTAATAAGATTGATTATTTAGATTATTTTATAAATATAACCCAAATATAAGGAGATTAGAGATAGTTAAAACTATGGGAAAATTTTGGCCATTCAGTTGAAAAAGGCTCAATGAAAGGGATGTCAATCATTCCTATTCAAAATGGATGAAATTGGAGGTTAAGGAACCCTCTTTAGAATACTATCCTTTTATATAAGAATTTCAAGATATTTTCTAGAGGAATTACTAGGTCTACCTCCCAAAAGGCAATTTGATTTCAACATTGATATCATTCCAAGGTCAGAACCATAATCCAAGGCTCCCTATAGAATGAAAACAATTGATTTAATTGAGTTAAAGGCCCAACTTCAGGAGCTTTTGGCCAAAGGGTTAATTTGAAAAAGTGTTTCACCATGGGGTGAACTTGTAGTCTTTTTCAAAAATAAAGACATAACCCTTTGTTAGTGCATTGACTACCGAATGCTAAAGAATTAAATCATTAAGAATAGGTATCCTTTACCTCACATTGATGATCTATTTGATCAAATGCATAGTGCAATAATATTTTAAAATGTTGATCTTCATATTATGTACCATCAATTGAGAATTAGAGAGGAATATATTCCAAAAATAGTTTTCAAGACTCGTTATGGAAATTATGAGTTCACAGTACTTCTTTTTGGACTAATGAATGTACCTATAGGATTCATGAACCTCATGAATAGTGTGTTTATAACTTACCTTGATCATTTTGTGTTAATATTTCTCTATGATATTCTGATCTATTCCAAAATTGAATAAGATTATGTTGAGCATTTGCATTTAGTCTTGCAATAGTTTCAGAAGCATAAACTCCATGGGAAGCTATCTAAGTTTGCTTTCTTTCAAAGAAGAGTAAAAAACTTGGAAGATATTATCTCTATAGAAGGAATTTATATGGATCTAACCAAGATTAAACCCTTTATGGAGTGGATAACACCCAAAAATGTGTATGAGGTGTGTAGTTTCATGGGTTTAGTATAGTATTATAAGAATTTTATACCAAATTTATCTAATATAGCTTATCTGATCACGTCTATTAAATGACAAGAGAATTTTTTTTTGGTCTAATAAGTGCAAAGAACCCTTTTAGGTTATAAAGAAGAATCTTACTTCAGCACTAGTTTTGCAGATTCTAGATCCAAATGGTTATTTTAAATTTATAATAGATGCATCAAGAGATGGTTTAGTTGTGGCCTATGAATCAGGGAAATTAAATTTTTATGAGGAAAATTATGCTCCTTGTGACTTAAAATTAGATGCCACAGTTCATGCTTTGTAATTTTGAAGGGGTTGTTTCTTGGGAAAGCCTTTTGAGCTTAAAATTGATAAATTGGGACTCAAGTATATATTCACCCAACCTAGCCATAATGATCATCAAAAGTGGTGGTTTATTTTTTTTTAACTATGATTTTTACATTACCTACATTAAGGGAAAAGAGAATATATTTACATATGCCCTTAGTCTTAGAAGGTAAATTTTTTCTTTGGCCATGATAATAAGTAATTTTTAAGATCATGTAGTAAAATTCTCACCTGGAGATGAATTCTATGAGCAAGTTAAGAAAATATTGGTTGAGAATTCACATGAATATAGATAACATAGATTTCAATTTAATAATGATAAATTTTTTAGGTATAATGGTAAAATATATTTAACTAACAAGGAATATTTGAGGAATATTATGTTACAAGAGTTGCACAATGCTCGATATTTAAGACATCATAGTGTGACTAAGCTATTAACAGAATTAAGACACTTGTATTTATGAAAGGGAATAGAAAAGGATGTGGTATATTTTATGTATAGATGCTTATAATGATAGTGAGTTATTATTGAACATGTGCATCTTTCTCAATTGTTGTATCCACATTCCATACCAGAATGCAAGTGGCAATTTATTAGCATGCACTTTGTTCAAGGATTGCCTATGTCTAGAAACCATCATGACATGATTTTGGTAGTTTTGGATAAACTTACAAAGGTAGATAACTTCATTGTATGTAATCTACCAAATGATTCACTAACACTCACTAAATTTTTTATGAAAGAGGCATATATATTACATGGGTTTCTAGAAAAGATAATTTCTAATAGGGACCCTAGGATAACCTCAAGGTTTTGGCAAAATCTTAATTTAGCTTTGAGTATATAGTTGAAATTCTATACAACTTATCATCTAGAAATAAATGGATAAATAGATAGAGTAAATAAGGTTTTAGAGGATCTTTTAATGATGTATTTCATAGACCATCAATATAGATGGGAGGAATACCTATTATTGGTTGAGTTTGTTTATAACAACTCGTTCTAATCAGATTTGAAAATAGCTCATTTTGAAGCATTGTATGCTAGGAGATGTAGTACACCAATAAACTAGGATAAATTATAAGATAGGGGGATTTTTGGACCTTATATTCTTGTGGAAATAAAATAAAAAGTAAATTTAATAAGATGAAGATTGGCTAAATCTAATGATAGGTAGAAAATTTATGTTAATCTAAAAAAAATAAGGTAATTATCAGTTGGAGATAAAGTTTTTCTATGAGTCAAACCCCAAAAGAGTTTTATTAAGTTTGGTAAATCCATAAAATTATCATTGATACATGTGGGACCCTTTGAGGTTCTATAAGTGATTAATCTTGTAGCAAATATACTTGAATTACCATCATATTTAGCTCAAATGCATATTGTTTTTCATGTATCTTATATTAGTAAATATATAGCTCATCCTTTTCATGTCTTAGATTGGAATGCATTATAGGTTTAGGATCCAAGGGTGGTCATAGTATAACCAATCAAAATAATTTATAATCATAAGTTTAGGTTTCATAACATATAAGTATCATAATTTAAGGTCTAGTGGGACCAATATTCTAGGGATAGTGCTACATGGGAATATTATGAGGAATTCTTGAAGATATTTTCTCATTCATTTAAATAACTTTTATATTGAAAATTATTTTTATTTAATGAACTATGGTTTGAAATTAAAGTCATCATAATGATAACCTATTTCAGGGGGAAGGATGTCACATTATCTCCCACTCTACACAAACTATTTAAGTATTAGTAAGGATATAGAACTAATGATTTGTAGTTCTAATTTTCTTGTTTCATCTATATATATTAATGTTGTATGATTGGTAGTGCTATTGTTTTTTTTATGATTGGTTATATTAGAGGAAATTTATATATGTTTATACAATGTGTTAGGATCATGTTGATTGTGAGTTCATTTGCAAATAATTTGAATTATTTTTTTATTTGATAGGTTAAGCTCAGGTTTTACAAGGACTTAAAAACCATGGTTTTAGTAAAAAATAGTAGACAAAATGAAAAATAACAAGGCCCATAAGGCCTATAGTACATAGTCATTCAGGAATATATTAACAAAAGAGAAATAAAACTAACTAACCGAACATAAAACTCAGTTAAATTTTCTATGATTGATTATCCTCCCTACTTCCTTTCACCAAGTTATTCCTGTTACTATTCAATCATCTAGTTTTATGCCTCTGGCATCCTATTAAGTTATTTCTCTATCCAATCATACCTCTAGTTTTATCACTTTTGGTGTTTCACTCTCCTAGGGTGCTGATGCTAACTTTCTTGTCTTTGGGGGTACCTTTTCCCCTACCTATCATCTATTGGTCCCCATTTTCATCCCTTAAGTCATCCATTTATTGTTTCATCTTATTCCATTGATCCATGTACATAACCACATATCTACCTAAACTTTTTAAGTTTTTATGGAGCCCTAATAACCTTTATTTTATTCCCTTTGGGAGTTTGATGATGTCCTCATCCCTCTTCCAAAATTTAGCTGCCCTGAGTTCATGAAGATCAAATTTAGGTTTCTCAATTTCTATCTAGAATTAGAGGATTTTTATAGACTTCTTACTGGTGATTTTATAAGGGGGAGAAGGATCATGAGCCTTTCTCTTTTACTTCTTACCCCTCTCCCATGAGGTCAGGTGGGTGGAAGGAGAGGCTTCACTTATTCTGTCCCCCGTAGAGAGAATTTTTTTAGGGGTTACCTCTCAGTTAATTTATAGTAAGTGAATCTCCTTGATTCTCATAGGGATTATATGTTTTATGAGGAGGATAATCCCTTTATGGATAATATCTATAGAGGGTCTTTCCTAAAATCCTAGGACAATTTCTTCAAGGGACATGAACATTAATAGGGAAATCTTATCTTATTCCTTTTGAAATGGTTTAATAATAAAAAGTGATGTGAGAAAATGTGTTTAAATTTAACTTCAAGGGTGAGATACCACATTACCTAGAGGTATATTTATGGCCACTTTTATGGAAGATAAGCTCAAGGAAAACCATTCTTGATAGTATGGTATATGGTGTTAGATTGGAAAAAAGCTTGTCTCAGTTCTTACATGCACCATTTGTCCTTAAAAGCCTTTTTACTATTACAAGTCATACTAGTCACTTCTCCTATAAGTTAATCATAAAAATTCATCATGGCCCCCATAAAAGTTACCTACCTATTCTTCCAACTAGCTACAAAGTATTTGGCGAGGATCTCATCATGGCCCTCGATCTTAAGCATGAATTCAGTGAGACTTTCCCTTTAAAGTTTTTTACATAATTTATAATTAGTATGTATTTTTTCATAGGCATGGGATTGAATCAATATCTATCTTCCCCCATGACATTTTTATTTTTCCCTCTACTATTTCTTGGATCTCTAGGAGAGTATCTAGGCTCAATTCTAATTTTTTGTTTTTCTCCCTTGTCATTAGATTGTGATTTTTTGAAATGACATTCATCATGATCAAGATCAAACTTTGTTTCATTTTTATGATTCCTAGTGGAATTAGTTCCTTTTCAAGTCATGATTAGAGTTCCCATGTGTATTTTCACTACCATCCTACAACTTTAGAAAATTTGCATCATCACTAAGTAGGGGTTGGAGACGGGGTGATATGTAGTAGGGCCCAGTCCAAATAGAGAGGTTCAAGATGAGAACCCCCAAATTAGCCAAAGTTTAAACCATTTCATTCCCTTTGTGTAAGATGTTAGAGAAGGTGTAGGCATAGGGGAGAAAGAGGCATTTGGTGTTAGTGATAATGTGGATAATGGTGTGGGAGGGTTGAAATTTCTTAGCAAGGGCATTAATGAAGTTTAATGAGTCACCTTTGATGTACAACTTTGATATGTTTAATTGTGTTATGAGATGAATACCCCAAAGAGATTCTAGTGCATCTAAAACATGGTTTGTTTGGGTTCTCATGGGCCCAACATAAGAAATAATTACCTTACTTGACTCATCTCTATGACACCACCTCCTCCCACCCTTCTTAAATTACCTTTACAATATCCATCAAGGTTCAGTTTAAGACAAACCACTAGGGTTGGTCCTACTTTGTATGTTTTCTATACATAAAAGGATTTTGGAGAGTAGTGAGGTTCACTTAGCAAGAATGCCCTATTCCTCCACAAAACATCTCACTTTACCATTTAAGATAATCATCCACTAATTATCTACAATGTTGAGAGGAGACAATTGGAGGAGATCAAAAGGATGGAATGATTAAGACCAAAGATACATGCACTACACTCAATCCAAATGGTCCAACAGAATTGGGGGAAGGTAAGGTGCCAAATAAAATATATAGAAGGGAGTTTATAAGGGGGTCTCTTTTGAAGAATCAAGTCAAGGATAGAGTTGGGTTTGACCCAATAGAGGTTAAAGCACTGGAAGATCTGGTTCCATAACTGATCTCTAAAAAATAGTTAAGGAATAGATGATTCATAGATTCTAGGGTATAAAGATAGAAGACACATTTTTTAGGGATTGTCAATCCCCTTTTAGCTAGATTTTTGATTTTGAAGATTCTATTATGGGTCACCTATTAGAAGAAGATGTTTACCTAGGGGGTGAGGTGTTTCACCCTTAATTTTTTCCAAAAATGCAAATCCTCCACTTGGTCCACATTAGTCAAATAGCCCAATTTGATTGAATACTCACCACTATCTTCCATCATCCAAAAGAGTGAGTCTTCAATAGGGAATAAAGTGATTTGAAACTACTATATGTTGGAATTTAGGTTGGAAATTTCAAGGTTGATATCCTTGAAGGTGGACACCTCAAGAAGCTTCACCCACCTAGTTATTCAATTGGATAAGACCCAATAGTCCTTAACCTTGCTACCAAAATAAGATATGAAGGTTTCCTTTAGAGTAATCTATGGGTGGAAGGATGAAAAAGAGGTGGGAGAGAGCTAGGGGTCTTCCTAAAAGTCAATCTTATCATCATTATCAACTAGCCATTTATAACCTTTCTTCAAGAGGACTTTAACACTTATAATAGACTTATAGAAGGTTGATCCATTTAAAGGAATGTCTTCTCATAAGAATTTATCCTCCTCATTGCTAACCAAATACTTATATTTGATTATTCTAGTGTAGTGATTGTCCTCCTTCATGACTTTCTACCAAAATTTTACTAGCAGGGCTTGATTCATGAGTTTGACCCTTCTTGAGCATAGACCTCCAAAATCCTTGGGGAAGCAAACTTTGTCCCATGTAACCAAAGGGAAATATAACCTTTCCTATGTGCCTCTCCATAGGTAAGTTTTTTAGATTTTCTCAATTTACATTATAAAAATTTAATGATATTTATATATTCTAATTATTTGATTACTTGTTATAATCTCAGACTCACTACCTTATAACACATTGAATTATGGATAAAACTAGAAAAAATCAGTAGATGTAGAATAACCTAAAGGTTTAAATGAGGATAGTTATAAATAGATTAAAAAAATAAGATGATTTTAAATTAATATTAATAGTAAAATAAACTCACCTTAAATGATTTATCATATTTTAATAGAATTGAGATGGATGTTCTGAATTCTAAGCTTCTTGAGGGATATGCAAGATCTTTGACTTCAATGTAGTTTATTACAAAGGTATCAAATGAAGCTAACAACCTCTAGGTAAATTTATTTAGCATTTTGAATTCAAGTAAATCCCTCTATAACATCAATGATATCAACCTTGACATCAATGAAAACACTTCTCAACAAAATCCCCCTTTGTCATTGATGGAAAAACATTCTTCAATTTAATCATTCTCATCTCCCCCAATCTAGTCAATCTTCCTTCTTGAACTTTATATTAATTTGAAATTAATGAAAAAGCATCATACATACTAAAACAACTATAATATATTGAGATTATATGATTCTATACTCTTATGAGACAATATGTTTCCTTAAAATTCTCTCTCAATAGAAGAGACATTAAGTTGCCTTCAAATTCTCTCTTTTCACACGGCTTCATTTTCACATTAAGCACACAAGCTCATACCTCAAAGAACACTTACCATGAATTATTCACTAGATGCACCTTGACATCAATCAGAACACTTCTGAACAAAATCCCCCTTTGTCATTTATGGAAAAACATTCTTCAATCTGATCACTCTCATCTCCCCTAATCTAGTCAATCTTCCTTCTTTAACTTTATCTTCATTTGACATGAATGACAAAGCATCATACATACTACAACAACTATAATATATTGAGATTATTGAGATTATATGATTCAAAAATTGCATCATATAAAATAATTATTGAGATTATTTTATATGTGCATTAAACCATATATATATATATATATTATTTGATTAATTATTATAATCTCAGACTCACTACCTTATATTTGGTTGAGGTGGTTATAGGATTATCCTACCCTCACAAGTGGTATAGATAGAATATCATTAAATATAGGGGGTGAGGATATTAGTATTAGGGATTGAGAGATATGAACCAAACCCACACACACACACACACACACACACACACACACACACACACTTGTACTCTTTCTTGCTAAGATGAAATTATTTATTGTTGGTTATCTAAGAATGTGTTGAGTGCTTAATTTTCATTATATATTTCTTTGGTTAATATTGTATATCTGCATTGACTTTGAGTTGATTATTAACTTTATTGGAATGGACGTACTTATTAGTAAAATTATCTAATGGTATTATTGTACATTATGGTGTGAACTATTGGTAAACCTTATTTCAAGATAAACTTGGCCTATTATGCTATAATTGTGATAGGATTTGTTATACATTTTAAATCCATAAAGTCTTGGTTGTTTATCATGCTAAGGCTCTTGAACTTTTATACTACCCATTTTTGGTGCCCTAAGGAGGGGGAAATAAGGGAAAAAACATCCAAATTAATTATCTTAAATATTTTTTTTGGAAACTTAGGAAATTGGAGTTTGGTTTTGTAAAAGGATCTAACATCTTTATTCCCATGCATATTTCGAATCTAAAAGGATTGGATTATTATGGGAATATCAATAATGGAATTGGTATTGTTGCTATGATACAAGGTTGATTTCACCATTTGAAAATATAGGGTTTCATGTAATTTTCATGCCCAAAAAAAGGGTTAATTACTACTAGTTAATGACCAATGGATTAGTTTATGCATTGATGAATTCAAATTCTATCATGGTGAACTTGTAGAGTTGTAGGAGAATTCCCAGGTAATGAAAAATGTGGAAGAAAAGAGGAAATAGAATAAATATAAGGAAGATAAGGCAATGGAGACATAGACAAAGAATAAAGGAGATTTTGACAAGAAGGTTAGAGAGGCTACCAACACCTACAATTAAAGCAATAGACATTGTTATAAATAGGCAAGTAAAGCTTTGAAATTTTAAATAGAAAATGTACTAGTTTTAGCTATTCTTTATAGTTTTAGATCTATTTGGGTGTAAAATAATAAATGTTTGACTTAGGTTAGTGTATACCCTATTCAATTTTCTTTTTTGTTAGATCTCTCTATAAAATTAGGGCTCATATTTATAGACCTAAGGATGGAACTCAATTCCATCCATAGGATTTGAACATGATGTCGAGCCTATGTGTGATGAAAAACTAAATTTTATTAGAAAATAATTAATCTAGAACCTAGGGATTTGGGTTTATAAACCTAGAGATGGAATTCAGTTCCATCTACAGGCCTATAGGGATGAGGTTGAGTCCTATTTTGAAAATAAACTAGGTAGTTTAGAAAGTAATATCATAGAACATAAATACTTAATATATGTGTAAACATTGATATCATAAGCCTTTCTCAAAATCATAAAAAAAGAGGAAATATTCTATGTTTTTTTCTATTCTTGAGAGATGGAAATATTGGACAAAAAAAATTATTGACAAGAAAATTACATAGATTAAATATTATGAACACAAACATTTCAATTTGGAACTTGAATTTTATATTGTCTTTATAAAATCTTACACAAGATGAGCATGTATTGGTTTCCTTTAGGATGAACTAGTATAATTGTAGGCTATAATGAGAAAGTTTGAGCATATATACATGAGTTATGATGACTAGCTCTAGTTCATTGATAGCATGGGAGCTTGTGTTGATTGAAAAATTGTACAAGGGTGATATAAAAAATATTTTTTGTTTGGAACATGCAAATAGAATTCTAGTCAGACATATTTATTTCTATATGTGTATATACGTTAGAAAAAGAAGACATATAGCTATACATTTTAGTTGTAGAGACTTGGCTTGACATCTTGAGCTTAAGCTAGATTAAAATTAAGTTATTAGGTATATATATATATATATATATATATAATTATACCTATATGTATCCATATATATACACACACACATATATACATACATATATATATATATACACACACATATACATATATATATATATATATATATATATATATATATATATATATATATATATATATATACATACATATATATATATATACACATGTATACATATATACACACACACACACACACACACACATACATATATATATATATATATATATATATATATATATATATATATATGTATGTATATATATATGTATGTATGTATGTATATATATATGTATGTATGTATATATATGTATATATATATATATATATATGTATATATATATATATATATAATTATACCTATATGTATCCATATATATACACACACACATATATACATACATATATATATATATACACACACATATACATATATATATATATATATATATATATATATATATATATATATATATATATATATATATATATATATACATACATACATATATATATATATACACATGTATACATATATATATACACACACACACACACACATACATATATATATATATATATATATATATATATATGTATGTATGTATATATATATGTAT
Source organism: Torreya grandis (assembly GCA_037957365.1). Classification (NCBI taxonomy): domain Eukaryota; kingdom Viridiplantae; phylum Streptophyta; class Pinopsida; order Cupressales; family Taxaceae; genus Torreya; species Torreya grandis. The sequence continues at coordinate 550,075 of JARHVA010006832.1, forward strand.
GTATGTATGTATATATATATGTATGTATGTATATATATGTATATATATATATATATATATATATATATATAGATATATATATATATATGTATGTATGTATGTATGTATGTATGCATAAAAAAAGAGAGATACATTTATATATATATATGTGTGTGTGTGTGTGTGTGTGTGTGTGTGTGTGTGTGTGTGTGTGTGTGTGTATGTATGTATGTATGTATGTATGTATGTATGCATAAAAAAAGAGAGATACATTTATATGTAGATTCATCATACTAGTATGTAGTCATTAGAATGATGAATCTAAGCATATATAATGATAACATTAGTTACTTGGAAAATAACCTTATTTATATGCATAAATGAATATATACCTATATATACATATACTACTGATTAAAATCATAAATGAATATATACCTATCTATGTATGCAAATGTGTAATCAACTACTACTGATACATTAATCTTGAGTATATATTTGTCTCCTTTTTTTATTATTTTGAATACCTATAGATTATATTAGGAATTTTTGACTGAGTTATTCAGGTCACTAAGTATATTTGAATGAGTTTATGAGTTCATTAGATATACTTTAGTTCAACGGACTTGAATAAAGAGACTGATCAAGGAGTTTGTATATGCTTAATATATATACATCTATATGTTATAAATATTTATTAATGTTTTCTTAGAAACTATAAACTAGTTGGATCAAATGAGTGTTTAATATAGTTATTAGTTTGTACTCATATAAATTAGCTAAAATATGAGATTTAATCATGTAATAGAACATGATGGAATATGTTATGAGACATGTATAAAATAATCTTAGAGACTTGATTTATGTTTATGAGCTATTTCAGAGCTTTTCTAATTTATATTGAGTAGATACTTTCAAAATTTAGATGATTTTGATGTTAATGAAAAGAATTAAGATGAAAAATTAGTATAGTGTAAATAATCTTGGAGCTTTGTCTTCTAGACATTTATACATGATTTATTTAAATATAGTTCATTTTAGGAAACTATACATTACATTTTTATGTTTAAGTTATTAGAAATAATGAGATTTTTGAATTATGATTATTTATATGTTTCATTTTATAAATACCTAATTCATGTATGTTGAAATATATATTATTGTATGATGATTTATTTGTGATAAATAATTACCATTTCACATATTATAATTGGTGATAGATTTATGAGGGTGTTGTCTTACAACTCATAAATTTACCCCTTGATATCATCTAATAGATTATGATTCATTAGTAGAGAGTTTTATGTGAGTGTAATTGACTTGAATCCATGTGAGATCTGATTTCTATAATGAAAACTTTGGCCAAAATAATGTTATAGCTAAGACATTTTCATTCCCCTATAATATCTATTCTACATATATTTTTTGATATCATATTAGATAAAGGATTGGTTTTCATGGTCTATGTGATTGTTTCATGTATTAATTATTGTACACAGATGAGTTTTGGTTAATTTCTTAATATCCACATTGTTCTTATCTACCCATCCATGAAGGGAAGGGCCAATCCTAGTGGGTAGGTGTGCAAGATATTAATGGTATGTGGTTGGAAGTAAATCACTCAGATGATTCTCTCCCTCTATTTAACTAATGAACTATTTGGGATCATACTCATGGTTATATATATGGATCATTAAGTTGTTTTTTAGACTCATTTTTACTATTGTACATGCTATATTATATATTTTCCTTTATACTAAAATGTAATATGTATTACATTATTATTTGATGGTTATTCATCACAATAGTGGTTGTGAGATTTGTAATTAATTCTAAATATTGTGACAGTAGTGGTTATATGGTTATTTATAATTGTATTATAGATTATATCAATGACTTAATATAATTGGCTCTTTCCACTTAATATTTATGAGAAATATTCATCTTGTAATCTATTATAGGCTATTTAAAAATTAAATAGATAATTTTCTTAACCCGTGGGTTGATACATTTATGTATTTATTACATTTGATACATTTATTAGTTAAATAGTGAATTTATAGATAGTTATGGATGATTTTATAAGCAAACCATTTAGATAAGAAATTAATTCCCTTCTCAAGATTTACAATGTTTTCATGATGATGTGATATTATTTGGACTACTTGTGTGTCGAGTGTGTTCTTTTTCTCAACATGCGAGAAAGGTGTCTTGTGGTTAGATGTTTGTCTTGATTTTAGATACCTTGTTGTGGTAATAGGGTACCAGGTTAGTTGCAACTCATGTAGGACCACTTTGGGGTGTGTGTGTGATTTCATGCTAACAACAATTTGTATTACTATTTCATGTGATGTTTATGCCTTATTAGGGTTTTTGTGTCGATGAGTCACTTTTATCAAGTTAACCATTAGACTGGATTTGTGTTAATTCAAACATGTTGATTTAACCCATCAAGTGGCCATGTTATGTTAGGTTGGTTTCGATTATTTGACTCATATATTTCTTGGTTTTTGACAACTGTATTTACTTTTAAAATGGGAATAATAACATAATTATGTTTTTAACCAAGCCCATGTGACATTTAATAATGGATGTAAATAAATATTTATATAAAGATATGCATATTAAAATAGTATTATGTAGATAAACATATTAAATAAATAAATGTGCATATTTATTCATAATTTAGAATAAATAAATAATCTAAAATATTGTCATTCTTATATTTGTACGTATTAATATATATAGTTGTATGATCATATCTAATATTGATACAATTAAAAATAATATTCATTAAATTTTCACACACACACACACACACACACACACACACACACACACACACACACACACACACACACACACACACACACACACACACACACACACACACACACACACACACACACACACACACACACACACACATGTATATTCTTATGGGTTTTGTAATGAATTTATTTTATATTTAGATCCTTAAATTTTCAAGGTAATAATTAATCTAATGAAATAAAATAAAAATGACAAAAAAATAAATGAATTTAAAATAAAGGAGTTAAAACTGCAACCCTAAAAATAAAATAAAATAATATACAAACATCCTTTCTATTAAAAAATTTAACCTAAAGGAGAGAGGAACCATTTTGGAGATTTTGCCAAGGAGAAAAATAGATGGAGGGAGAATGAATAATGAATATGGAGAAGGAAGGATTGATGAAGGAGAAAAAAACACCCAGATGAATAAAGGACCTTCAATGAAATAGGTAATGAATTTCTTCTTTTTAAATTCATTAGTTATTTGAAACTAATACGTAGATTAAACTGGGGAGTGTTTTAGTTATGATTTTGTTTAAGAAATCTAGTTTTTTTCTTGTGTGTGTGTGTGTGTGTGTGTGTGTGTGTGTGTGTGTGTGTGTGTGATAGAGAGAGAAGAAAAAAACACAAACCGTATATCTCTTGTAATATCATAATTTATCTCCATTTGCCCTCTTAGATTGAAAATAATGAGTTCTTATTTTTATAAGAAAAAATATATATGTATATGTATATAAATATAAATCTACATCTACCAAAATCATATCAGGATTTGTTTATGTATTTAATGTTTATTTATTTGTAAGAAAAAAATACATACATACATACATACATACATACATATATATATATGTATGTATAATTGTTTAAATAATAATAGTGGGTCCATCCCAACCCCTCCCATAATATGGAGTGGAGGGTGACGGGCCAATCAGCCCTCCCAAGCCTAGCTATTGTTCTTTTTTAATTTTTTTTAAATAGTAAGTAAAATAAATAAGAAATAAATAGATTAATATAATATAATGTAGACACACACACACACATGCTAACATAAGAATGTGATGCGTATTTTATATAAATATATTTCTGGGTATCAAAAATATGGGTTCATATATCTAAATATATGTATTTATTCATAAAAGATGATACATATTATCAAATTATGATTATACATACACATATATTTATAAATATGTTTTTAAAATATTGTTTTGATATAAGCTACATGGATATGTGTGTGTGTGTGTGTGTGTGTGTGTAGATATAAATATATGTATATATTAGAATATATTGTATATTTGAGTATGTGTGTACATTTCATTTGAAAATTATTCAAGAAGAAATAAGCTATTATGTGGATGGATAATTTTATATACGTGTTAATTGGATATCGAGTTAATACTTTAAAATATAAATCATAGTCATGAGTTCTTCGCAAATAGAAATAAAATATATCCTATCCTTAACTAAAAATAAGATAGCAGATTATTGTGTATATTTTATTTGAGTAACACTAATTTGAATAAATTATATTTGAGGGTTATTTTGCCTTAGATAACACCCTCATTTCTACATAATGATTTTTGTTAAATAATCTTGTTCTTAGTGTGGTATATGGGTGAAAATTTAAACCTTTAATGTTGATTAGTTTCGATATGAGATAGGGAGATTCAATATAATCTTTGAAGTGTTTTACAATGTTTTTGTGTCATTGCTTTTGATTTTTGTCTATATGTTTTTTTGACTAACATTTTTGAAGTGAAACTCAAACTTGAAAATTAAGTTTCCTCTTACAGGTCTACTCTATTATAGATATCACATCTAGATGATTGTTCAGAAATCAAATGATGTTGTAATGATGGGAATGATGGTATCTTTCACTTTGATGAGAATTGATTATTTTACAATATATAATGGTATTTTGTTGTTACTTATATAATAATATTTTAATTCTATAATTATTGGTGTTGACCTTGATTACCAACAAGCCTAGTGTTGTTTTGATGTTGAAGTACAATGTTTACTCCAATGGTTGGGTTATTTTTTGAATTGTCACATGTAAGTTATCACAATATGTTATGTTTTGTTATTTAAAGATTTATTTAATTTCTCTATTAATTTTGAAAAATTAATTATTTTAGAAGGGAAAAGTCTCTTATTCAATGTAAGTTGGCCCTTTTGTTGACTATTTTCATAATGCAGGTTGGCAAGTTACCAGTGGTAAATAAAGTATAGAGATATACTATTTTTATGTTAAAATTAATAGAGTCTTGTATGTTATTTAATTTGTGTTTTGAATAAATGATGATTATATGTTTGTTATTAAATTTAGATATTTTTAAGTTTTGTTCTTAGAAATTATCATTTATCTAAGTTGACTTACCATTGAAAAGATCCATGTTGGAGCTTAGTCATAGATAGCTATAATGGTTGTTGTATTATTCAAGGATATCAATTTACAATTATATTTTTTAATCTAAATTATCAATTATTTATTTGTAACACTTAATTTATTGACAATGGATGTAGGCTAGTGCTTAACTAATATAGTTACTTCTAATAGTTATTTGGAAAATATTTTACCTATGAGTTGAGAACCTTACTAAGTAGGTCAATTGAATATTATTTAGGTGGAAAGTAGTAATCATTTAGATAAATAAATGTTTTAATATATAAGATTCATATTTGTATGATAACATTAGTGTTAATAACACATAATTTTAATAATAAAATACCATTAACAACATAATATGGCAAGAAAATATGGTAATTATAGACTTGAAACATATTAAGTTTAACTTACCTTGGCATTGTGAAATTATGGATAATCTTAATATGTAGTATTAGTTATAAAATTAATATTAGTTTAAACATATACAATTTAAATTAATGAGTAAAGTTAATAAATTCTAATATAAATTATTAATGAATCTTAACATAAATATTATAATTCTCATAGCTTAATTATTGTAGAAACCCAAATGGGATAGGTTGACCATGGCAGGGCTTTAGGTATCATTTGAAATCTTGTTAGTGGAGTGTAAATGAATTTGAGACTTAATTCCTATCATGAAAATCATATAGATACATATATCATCCTTTGGAATCATTTTTTGATGGTTGGATGATTGCATGCACTTTTATAATATTCAACACAACTTTACACTAAGAGTTTTCTGCTTGAAAATCAACCAAATCAATTTAGAAATGGGTTCAAAATTAATACCCAAACTTGAGATTTTATGAAACACAAACTTGTAATATATAGGATTATCATATGTAAATAAATTTATATAAACATTATTTTTATTCCTCATTCTGATATTTTTTTATGGATCCAGTTCTGGAGGCATTTGGCAAATTTCTACACCTACTTTCCTTTTTCAGTCTACAAAGTTGATTCAAAATTGAGTTGCCAAAAATAACTAAAAGAGTATTAAAGAGAAAAAATATCTTGTTAGTGATTATTTTTACCTTTAAATTTATATGAGAACTTTAAATTAGTGATTTTGGAAGTTTTTACTATTTTTAGTGACCTTTTTTTTAACTTAGTTTATTTATAAATTCCCTGTTGAATTTGATTTTGATCAGCGTAGTCGATCCAAAAAGGGTGTTGTAATAATCATCCAAATTAACATTTATTGAATATAAGCATTGTAACCTCTTAGTTTGAGCTTCATATTTATTTATGACCTTTTGTATTTACCTTTTAAATCCATTTGATATTTTTAACAATCCTTCCTTGAACCCTATTTATCATTATTTTTTGGGAATGATAGAAAATATCATTAAGTGTTGTTTGGTTTGGTATTATTTTATTCATTTATGTTATCCATGATCTAAAATAATAATTTTATTTTTATTATGTTATCATGTGAATTTTACCCATTACATTTTAATAGTTTAAACCTTTGTTTAGGTACTTATTATAGTATCATTTTGTATCTGCTTAGCCCTGTTGAATCTTGGTGACCTTAAGAATAATTTTAGCATGCTTAATTGTGACATTGACCCAATTATTCATGCGATTGTACTTACTCATAAATATATGTTTGTGAATGTACCCAGAGTTAGGAGGTTATCCTTCCCTATTTTTGAAATAAAAATTATAAAATTTATCTTTTTCTTGGTTGTGGGGTTCTTGGTGAAATTCTAAAGTAAATTGAAACATGTCTAGCCTTAAGTGTATGTGAAAACCTTGTAATAATTTATAATTCACATTGTGTCAACCTAATGGCACTCAAATCACTAATATCTATTCTAGGCTTTAATTGAGCCTTAGCCCTTTGTGCATTTCACTTATGTAATAGATCAAAGCATAACCGATTAAACCAAAACCTTGTTATGGCATTGTGTTTTATGTTTTCTTGAGTTGTATGCCATGTTAGTGTCATTATATTTGTATGCATAGGATTTAGTACATTCATTGGAGTGTTAAAAAAATTGATGTGGTTTTGTGTTTAGCTTAGATGTAAATTTTGGGCATTACATGATGTTACTTTATGTAACCTAGATGGGGTCCTAGCAAAACATGCCCAAAAAATAGTCATAAATTAAAAGGTGTCATGAATAACTTAAAATGTTACCTATGTAATTTCATCTATTTGTGGTCATTTTTGACAATTGATACTAGTCATAAATGTTAGAACTGACCCAAGGCTTAAAAGACTCCATGGTGATAAAGAAGGTTAGATATCTATGTAATGTTTCATGTGAAGCTTAAACTTAGGATAAGTATGTCAAATATCTAAATAGAATCAATAAGATAATTATAAGATCAATAGAAATGTGCCACTAAGTACTTAGTTTGTGGTTTGAGATGCATATATAAAATTTTAAATAAAATTATTATGAAACAAGGATTATATTAAATATGGGTATCTACAAATATATATCTTCTTCATGGTAATAACTATATAGTATGGAAAAAAAACTAAAAAATCACTTGGAGTTTGAATATATTTGGTAGGTTATTGATGGAACACACACTCAATATGCCTTAGACATTGATAAATAGTGTAATTTTAACAAAGCAAATTAGAAGTCAAAGTTTATTACAATTTTTGGGTGTCAGACAAGGTCTAAAATCATTTACATAATGATACTATTGCTAAAAACACATGGGAAAAAATAATATGATATATACAACCAAGAATAAGATTACCATCTTGTATCTCTAAAGTCAGCTCCATTGTCTCTAGCTGAAGAAAAGAGAGAAAGTTGAAAGTTTTATCCATCATGTTATAAGACTATGGGCCTTACTCCAAACATTAGGAAAGACAGTTTTATATTCTTCATTGGTACCCATCATCCTGATACCATTTACACTAGCATAAGATCATTATGATGTCTCTCAATATATCAAAAACAAAAACAAATTTTAAAAATTTGGTTAAAATTGTCATAGCAAGAAGAATTAATGCACATAGTAGATGAATATGAATAATAACATACATTTTCATCAAATCAAAAGGGTAAAATTTCTTTGACTCCTTCAATACACTCCCCTAATCATAAAAATTAGTAACATTAACATGGGAATAAACCTTGTTCTCAAAAAATATGTCAAATATATGGAAAAATAGGTTATCAACTAATGTAATTTAGCAAGAAACTTGCGGGATGGAAAGGAAATTTTCTAAGTCAGGCAGGAAAGCTTACCCTCCTCAAAGCAAGTCTTCAAAGCATACCCACTTATGCTTTGAGTCTTTTCAGAATTCCCACCAAATTTGCAGAAGCTACTGAAAAAATTTAGAGAAACTTGCTTTGGACAGGTACTGAGGAGAAAAGGAGAATGCCTTTAATTGCTTGGGATAACATTTGTAAACCTGTCAGGGAAGGAGGACTAGGAATAAGGAAAATTAGAAGTATGAACAGAGCTCTCTTAGCCAAGTAGGGATGGAGGGTTTATCAGGAAAACAAAGAATGGAGCAATATATGGAAGCATAAGTATTTATTCAAGGCAAAGTCCCTCTCTGATTTCTTTTCTTACCCTGACGTTTCCCATCCATCTTCCATATGCGGGGCAGTTCAGGGTACTAAACAAGTTTTAGAAGAAGGAAGCTCTTGGAAAGTTGGCAATGGAAAAAAGGTTAAATTTTGGGAGGATGTTTGGTTAAAAGGAAAACCTTTGATAGATGAAATCCAAGATAAATAAGCAATAGATTTATGTAAGCAAAGATTGGGAATAATGGTTAACCAATACTGGCAGAACAACTCTTGGGTGAACCTTACTGATCTTGATTAAGATTTCAAGAATATACAACTATCCCTAAATGATATATCTCTCTACCCTAATCTTGAAGATAAGATTGTTTGGCATAATGAGCCTAGTGGACAATTTAAAGTTTCTTCCATTTTTACTTCAAAGGGAAATGGCAACAAACCTTTGTGGATGAAGGCTTGGATAAAGGGGCTCATCCCTAAAATCAAAATCTTCTTCTGGACCCTCCTCTAAAATAAAATATTGACTCTGGACAATTTACAGAAAAGAGGAATATATGTTGTGAACAGGTGCATTCTTTGCAAGAAGGGCTTTGAAGATAGAGATCACTTGTTTGTGAATTGTTCTTTTACGCAGCAAGTTTGGAAAGAAATCCTCAATCTGTGGGGTATTGTTTGGATTCACCATAAAAATGTGGAACTATCTTTTAAAAGTTGGTATTGTCCTTCCAAGAATCCTGAATTTATATTTTTATGGAAACTAACTCTTCCCCATATTTGGTGGGGAATATGGAAGGAAAGAAATAACCGAATTTTTAGAAGTAAAGAACTTCCTGGATGGGTGGTGGGGCAGAACATCATTAGAGATATTAAGGAGAATTTCTCATCGCAAAGGAATCCAAATCCAACCTTTCAAGTGGATAATCCCTTAAGAATGGAAAATTCTAATGGTAAACCCGAAAATCCTAGACTAGGTGTTACTTGGAATGTCCCCCCTCAAGGGTGGATTAAAGGAAACTTTGATGGAGCTGCTAAAGGGAACCCGGGGAATGCAGGATGCAGAGGGGTCTTGAGAAATCATATGGGAAATGTAATCGATGTTGTTGCAATCCCCATTGGAAAGTCAAATTTTCATATTGCTGAAGCTTCTGTTGCCCTTCAAACCATCAAATTAGCTGTGGATTCGAGATATTCTAATTTATCACTGGAAGGGGATTCCTTGAATATCATAAATATTATAAACAATAAAAATTCTATGTCATGGACTATAGAGGCTATGGTGATGGATATGAAAACTTTAATCAAAAAATTTGAAAAAGTAACTATTACCCACACCTATCGTGAAGCTAACGGAGTTACTGACTGGTTAGCAAATTATGTAATCTGAACAGGACACAAAGTGAGGTGGTAGGAAACATTAGAAAAGAGTGTGGATCTTAGAGCACTCATTCATCATGATGAAATTCATGCAAAGGAGGGAAATATTAGCTTGTAATAGAAATCTAATGAGTAGGAGGAGTGGCTTAGCGGAGAAAGGTTTACAATCATTAAAAAGGAATGTCCTCAAGAATGAGAAGTGGATCCTGAACGTGTCTAAAAAAAGGCGAGATTTGAACCAAATTGGTAGCAGGTGGGATCATTGTATAGTTCACAGTGATTGGGTATCAAAGGAAATCTACATGGCTCACGTAAGGAAAGGAGAACCAAGGAAGCAGGAACCCAAAAACTGCGAAGAGTGGAGAGCGAAACAAGATGTCTGGAAAATCCTGTAGAAAGGGAAGGTTGTGAACTACATGGAAAGGCTCCATGGTTCAAAACCTCATATAACAATGGCTTTTTTCAAAAACTGGATTGATGATAGGGTCACTCTACATGGAATCATAGTGAATCTAAAAGAGGAATTTATAGCAGAGGTTACAGGGCTACCTACAGAAGGAATAAAATTCTCCAAGCAGACTAGCATTTCAAATGAGGCCTTTGTAAATTACCTAAGATGGAGATTGAAGAGTAGAAGCTGGAAAAGAATGGGGATTTATTTGAACTGGAACAGATTAAGGGCATTTGGAGGGATGTCTTATGTTGTATTCGAGAGTACTTCATACTCGATGGAAGAAGCAAGAGAGTCCACAAATTCCACTTTGTATTCCTAAATCATTTCAGACACAAAGTAAGAATTTCCTTTCCCTTTTATCTGCGTTTCTCTTTGGTTCAAAGTTTATTCGCTCATAGGAAGAAGGAAATGCGTTATATTCTGCACGAAGGATTAATTCTAATAATTGAAAGCTACTGCAAGAACAAGGCCATGGTTATGAACCCTTATTTGGGGAAAAATAAGGATTCACGGAGTAATAAGAGTGAAATTGTTAAAGGGAAAGATAAAATCAAGCCCCCTAATGTCAAGATTCAGAATGTTGACGAGGATACAGAGTGGGAGAGAACTGATAAGTCTGGGGAGGAAAGCTTGGAGGAAGAGGGAGGAACAGAAAGAAGGAATTCAAGTTCCAATGAGGAAGAAGAAGATCAAGAGAAGAATGAGAAAAAAGGAGTCAACATAGAGAAGTCTAAAAATAGTGAATATGACTTTGAGGAAAACCAGCAAGTGTTTGAGGATGATAAAGTCCTGGATGACCTGGTTAAGGACCCTATTTCGATAAATGTGAGGGAAAACATAGTTCAGGCCGACAACCAAGAAATGAACTTGGGAGTTCAAGCTGAAACGAAGGAGCAGAATCAAAGGGGAAGAGAAGACCACATTGAAGAAGGTGGGAACAATCCTAATAAGAACACAAAAGAGTGGAGTGATAAAAGGTAGAAGGATGGAAGGCACACACCTACGAGATGGGTTAATTTCAAAGTAGAGGCTACCCTCCAACTCGATTCATGGATGTTTAAGGAGATAATGGATCTCTAAAGGAAAATGGAAATAATGGAAGACAACCAGAAGGCAGTTTGGAACAAAATCAATAATATGGAAAAACAGACGAGAGACATCCCCATCAAGCTCAAAGACTATGAGAACAACCTAAGGAAACTCATCAAGGAGAGCAGAATGAAAATGGAGGAAGTTACATCCAACATATGTGTTGCAGTTGTTAATATTGGAAAAAGAGCTAATGAGGAGATCAAATCCTTGGAGGGGCCTAGCAAGAGGACTAGATAGAGCTCACGAAAGAAAGATATGCAAGAGGGAGCCATGTCAGCGGCTACTGCCATTTAGGACACTGTTGTGAAAGGTAAGGAAGCAGTGAAAATGATTTTGGAACAGGAAGAATAGCCTGGTTCTTTTAGTTGGTTGTGTTATCTGGTCCTGTTTCCTGGTTTTTTGTAATCTTTTGACTATGGTGTAGCCAGGTCTATGTAAAACCTGGGTTTTGACTTGTGGTCTCTCCGGTGGTTTTAGGTCCATATAAAACCTGTTTATGATACTTCTTTGTAGTAGGTTTTAGGTTTTGCTTGTGGTCGTAAATGCTTCATCTTTCTATCTTTGTTTCAGGGTTTTGGGGTCCCTTTAAAACCTGTTTTTACCTTAATCTAAAACTAGTGTATTTATAGTACAATGAAATTACACAAGGCTCATCAATTAGAAATAATCCTAACCCCTAATAATATCCTTAAAGCTAAAAAAATAAGTGGCTATAATCCACACATACTTGTAAAAATAAATATTCTTTATAGTAGCAGCAAGGGAGTGTTGCTAAAGATAATGATTCTTTATATGAGTATTGTCTATGATACATAGACAACCTAGCATAGTTTAGAGTCCTTTAAGCTATTAAATTACCCACCCCGATGTCTTGTATAAGAAACAAACTTTGCCTATGTAATATGTGGCATAATGATTTTGTGTTTCTCAATCTCCTTTTGTGGAGGAATGATATTACATGGAGAAAATGGTAAGAAGTAGATGGGAATGGTGGTAGTTTATGTGGCATTGTGTTTTGATTTATTCATTTCAATTATTTATAGATGTTATAACCCTATCTCCTATAGCTATGACCTCTTGTACTCCCCCTTAAACAAATTAACAACCCATTTTGATGGTATTAAACCAACTCTAGGTTTTGAGTTTTGTGTGGTTATAATTGGAATAGTTGGTTGTTTATTTCACACTGTGAATTTCCTACTTTTTGATGTATTCTTGTTTTTTATAGTATTAATAAATATTTGGTACCTTGGCACATTAATATACTTAGATTATTAGGATAAAACTACATTTAGATAAGTTAAAGATAATGTAAATGGGCAACTTGTTTTTCAGTCCTTTTCTATTACTTTTTTGGGTTAATCTATGGTTTTCTTCATTTAGACTTTTGATAGTAAACATGTTAATGTATGTCTATAGTAGACTAGATCCTTAATGTATAGACTTTTGAAATAATTATTCACTATTTTTTACCACTTTTTCTTGTATGTTCATTAATTAATGTAATTTGTAACTCCTTGAGATGACTCAAGGTATTCTAAATGTAAATAATCCAATGTGTTAAGATTTCAGTGTGCTTCAAAAAAAAATGTTTCTTGATGTTATAACTATCTTATTCTACTAAGTATATATTTGTATAAAAATGTGGGTATTGGTTAATGATTTTTTTGGTACATTATCTACTATAATTTTATTTGAATTCTATAATCTAGTGCAATTATTTATGAATGTGTTATGTTATCAAGATTAATTTTTGTGAGTAATCTAGATAACACTTCGAATTAATGTGATTGCATATTCATGTTGCCTTAATTTTTTTCTCTTAAGGGATAATAAATAAAATATTATAAGTGTTATATTTCCATATGATCTTATTATTAAGTATGGAAATGTTTTTGGTATCATGGAAAGGTTTGTGTCATGCTCCATTTGCTCAATTTTTGGATTGTGCTTGATATATAAAGTTGATTGTGAAATAGAAAGATCTTATTATTTTATAGGTCACTTATTATTCTGAATTAGTTCTAGAATTTTCTTTACTTTCTCAATTATATAATGTGATAAATATATTTAACCAAGAGATAATTAACATATCTAACTTATGCTAACTTATCTCATTTCTATACCTTAGAATAGGTCATGAGTTTTCTTAGATAAATGTATGTTTCCCAGATTTCAATTGTTCATTAAGAACTTTTCACTGAATACTAGACTTTTCTTGGCATGCTTAAATTTTACTTCTATGTTGTTGATGATGTCTTAGTTGTCAAGGAACTTCTAAATGTGTAAATGATTCTTCAAGCATGAAAGTATCATATTGTCTTTTTAATTTGGTGGTGTAATCTTTTAGTAGTGATTGAAGATTGTTTATGGTGTAACATCCATGTTATATAATATGAAGTCACTATTTATTGGTGATTATGTTGTACTCATTACCTATCTTGAATAGATCTAGAAATTGTGTAATAGATTAAGTATTCTAACTGGTACCTTATTATATACAAGAGTAAATAATTTCACTTAGATAGTAGCTGTTGAATATAATATAAATTAGTGGAAGTAATTGCTATTTAAGAATTATGGTTTTGAGTTTGTGATCTTTATTAAAGAGTAAATTCATTGAAAATTTATTGTTTTAATGGTACTTAGGTATTGTAATACATTGGACCTTTAGATATTGTATGTTAATTTGATTTGAAAAAAATATTTTATTAATATGCATTGTTTCTAGGAACATGAACTTTAATAAATGACACATAATGTGTTTATTTGTGGTTATATCTATTGGTAAATGTCTTATACAAGTTATCATGTTTTGTATTTTAGTGAATTTTCATTATTCATACTTTGATGGTGAAGTTGACTATATATTAAGAGTTATATCTATGTGTAATCGTGTCATGGCTAATTTCATTTGAATGTGTAGTCTCAATTATAAATATAATTATAGTCTAGTTCTCTTAGTTCATAAGTTAATTTAGTTTGATTTGATTCATTTAGTGATGGTTAATGGTTTTCAATTAGAGTGTAAACTATGTGTGTGCTTAAAGAATACACTTCGGGTTTTGTTGATAAATATGCTTCATTATTTCATTAGATTCTAAGTTCTTAAATCATTATTTATTGAGTTAGAATCAATATTCATATGTAATGACATTGAGTCATTTGGAATGGGATGCTATAACATTCTCATCTATGTTGATTTTCACTATTATGGGAATTCTTCCTAGACTCAATTGTAAGTGTGATGGTAGGGAATTGGAAGACTAACACATAATTTCAAAAATAAATTTGGTTTGAATGAGCATAAAGGCTTGAAAGAATGAACTATAAATGTTGGAACTACCTTAACAGGCATGTAGCTTATTATTTTATATTTATTTATTTCACTAATATGTATGGATATAAGACTGAACTAATATATTCCATGTTTTATTTTATGATGAAGTATATTGGAATAATTTTAGGTTGACAAGTTAGTAGTACTATATCCTTAAGTTTTGAAAAAAAATGTTGTGATCACATAAAATGGATAATATATGGTGTATTAAATGTGTGAGACAAATTATTAAGTAATATTATATTGAAATGTATGTGGCATCTCATATTTTCACCACTTCTCTTGATGAGTTTATTATTTAAATAGAATTAGTTACTATGGAAAGTTGAACTGATAATGTTATCATTGAATTTTGTTAAGATAAATAGAGTCACATAAAAGTATTATAGCTTACCTACAATGTTATGAAAACATTTTTAATAACTTGAAGGTTTTCACTCATATGAAAATTATCCTCTTACTACTATAAATATTATATAATATTGAAGTTTATAGTAGTATGATAATATAATTTATGAATTATCATATTATACATTTTTGTTGTACCATTGAGAGGAAACATGGGATGACTTATTTTTTAAACCTTAAATTTAGGTGTTTAACATATGTTTAGTACCATGAGGTTTGTTTAATATTATTGTGTTGATTATTTAATATAGTTATAATTATAATGAAACATTGTAAAGTAATTTAGAGTTGGAATGTACCTATTTGTTATGTATGAATATTGGGAGGGATTATGTCATAAGTGAGATGACATAGTGGAAATAAATGGGATGAACCTTTCACTTGGATTGTATTAATAAACCTCTCCTATGTGGTACTCTATCATTTTTCACTATAGTATTTAATTTTATGTTTTTATTACTATTTTACTTAGTGATTTTTGGATTGAATATTATTTATGTATAGGATTAACACAAATTAGTGACCCTACTAATAACAGACTAAACCTTGTCTTATGATATGAGATGGATAATGAATATTATTTTATTGATATAAAATTTTAATATTATATATTTTGTGCAAGAATAATTTTGAAGTTGTTATTTGTATCCTTAATGGCTTGAGAAGCAAACAAGATAATGCTGAAATTTATTTTAGCTCCTATATGAACTAATGCTTGATGAAACTAGTAGAAGGATAAAACCCTAATATATATTGAGTTAGTTTTTTAATATGTTTGTCAATAAGGATAATAAAATCCTAATATTATTGGTTTGATCTCATGGATTGTGATAGAGTGGAAAGGAAAAAATATAGTTTATGATATTATTTAGATAATAAGTTAAACTTGAAAGTTTAGTCTACGTGAAAGAGACTACACATTTATTAGTCATAATTAATAGTATTTAATGCTTAAATGAATAAATTGTCATTTATATTGTTGGTTATTATATTAAGTTTACTTTTTTAAGTATGAGTTATGTAAAGTAATGGTCCCTTTTTTAGCATATAAACTCACCATTATGATTATTCTAATGAGTAAATTATTGTTCATTGAAAATTTTTACTATTTAAATAACCTAACTTCTCTCTATTTTAATGTTAAATTAGAAGTATTTTTTAGATAATATTCTACTTTATATGAATAAGTGAACATAGATACAATTTAACCCTAGATCTAAATCTTTTAATCATCACCCAATCTCATATCATAAACATGAGATATATCACAGACATTCTATGTTGTAATATATATACTATAGAGGTAAAAGATCTTATAAGGATAAAATTATTATTATAAGACAATGTATATAACCATGAGGTTATTTTTGGAAACATGTTTGAATCACTTAACCTAATAGGATGTAAATCCAACCTATCATTACCACAAGAAGGTGATATCAATTACATATATGCTTTTCATTTAAATTATTGGTATTAGACATACATGTATAATTATTGATGTTGGAAAATGTTAATTATAACCCTAAATTATTAAAATTTTGTGGGTTTATTTTTGGGTTTGTGATAATGATAGGACATAAGGATTAGTTCACCATGTTGAACTCTTCATCTTATCAACATAATTAATATCATGGAGATGATACATCTCATAGTGTTCAAAGAACATGTGATATTTTCTTACCTCTTAATAATCATGGATGTAAAATCACTGACATATTATATGTTTCAAGCCTCACCAATAATTTATTATTTTTAGATCCATTTCTTGATCACAACCTCATGGTTTATTTTGATAATAAAAATGGCAAAATTATATGTCTTATTCAATATAAGTATCGAATATATAAAATTGTTTCAAGAGCTTCTAGTATAGAAAATTTTTCTAGCTTGATGTTTTCCATAAATCCAATCAATATTTAGCTATAAAATATACTATCTTAGATAATATAATACACATAAGGTATGGACACTTAATTTTTGGGTACTTGATAACACTTAATAGACACCACATGGTGAGAGGCCTTCCCTCACTCAAGAAGAATAATTATATGTGTTCTATATATTTAGTTTGAAAACAACATACATATTCATTTGGTACAAGTACATATAGGGATATTAGTTTATTAAATATAGTGAAAACTAATATGTATAGGCCCATGACTCATGTGTTAGTGGATTATAGTATTTTTTAGATCTTTGTTGATGAGTACTCATGAAAAATGTGAGTATATTTATTAAAGACTAAGGATCAAGATTTTACATTATTTAAATAATTCAAATCCTCTATGAAATGTGAATATAGTATTATAATTCATGTCATCCACTTGAATTTATGAGGGAATACACCAAAATAATTTATCTAAATTTTTGAAATCATGTATTCACTAGAAACTAACAGTACCTTATACTCCATAACAAAATGGTGTCGTAGAACAAAAAATGATATTATGTAAATTGTATATGTCATGATTTAGGAATCACACATACCTATTACATAATAATCACAATCAGTTTGAATGGTGGTATACCTATTGAATTGAGTACCCACCAAATTTCTCAATAGTATTACTCCACTAGAAACATGGACTGGGAATAATCCTTCTATATCACATCTTAATTTTTTTAATTTTAAATCTTATATGCATGTACCTAAAATGAAAATAAAAAATAGACAATAAATCATTATAATATGATTTTATTTGATAAAGTGAATATACAAAGGCTTATTGAATCATATATCCAAAAAATAAGAAGATACACATCAACATGGATGTTGTATTTGATGATAAGGGTAAATACAATCTCCCTTCCAAATAGTCACCTAAATTAATCATTAGACTTGTAAATATGTATAATGTTGGTAATTTTAATGATAATAAGGACAATGATGATAGTAAGACATGTCTTTATATTCAACCATCCATAGTTAAACATATGCCCAAGTAATATACCAACACTATATGAGATCAAAAATTGGATGGAATCCTAGACACTTCCAATACATGACCAAGGACTCATAACATCACTCATGCAAAGGTAAAATTTTTCCTAATGAGCACATTTATAAAATCATTTTATCCCTCAACATTCAATAATACCAAGATTAAAAATATTGGAAAGAGGCCATGGATGTATAACATTAGTCATTATTGAAGAATAGTAAATGGCATCTTCTTGAACTTATATGAGGAAAGAATCCCATTAGCTAAAAATGGATCTTCAAGACCAAGTACACGGCTGATTGAAACATATATAAGTACAAGGCAAGACTTGTATGAAAGGGATATGAATAAAAATAAAGAATTGACTATGAGCATATAATTTATCCCAAATCCAAGATAAATACTATTAAAATGGTATTTTCTATGGCTACACAATTTGGGTGGAAATTCCATCAAATAGATTTAAAAATTTCTTTCTTGAATGGAAATATTTAAGAAAAATTCCACATGACCCAACTATAGGGTCTTGTCACACCTGGTAAAGATCAAAAGGTAAGTAAATTCATGAAGTTGCTATACATCTCAATCAAGCTCCCAAAACCTAGTATATAAATATTGATGAGCATCTCATTCAACATGGATTAGAGAGGATTCCATATGATCCAAACCTATACCTCAAGGATAAATGGGGAGGTTATGATTTTAATTTTGTAGGTTGATGATATAGTAATTACTGGTAGCTCAGTGAAAATTTTTGATGCAAAATATCATGATATTAGGTGATCATTTTATATTACATATCTCATGTAGCTGCTCTACTATATTGATTTAGAATTATGGTAAAATGGGATTTCATCTTTGTGTCTCAAATGAAGTGTTCTAGATCCATGATTGAGATATTATAGATGATGGACTAAAATATTATTTTAAAACCTATAGAAACAATACTTTAGTTATCTCATTCATATACATCACCACCACTAAATGTCACTTTTTATAGACAATTGATTAGGAGTCTCATTTATTTGACATACACTAGGCTAGACATTACCTTTGTAATTAGCTTTCTTTCACATTTCAAACAAGAATTTAAGATGATTCATTAAAAATTGCAAAGTGGTTATTGAGATGCATCCAATGTACTATGGAGTATGTCTTATAATATAATAATAATGATTAATTATTATTGAAAAGTTTCATAGACTCAAATCATGCAGGTTTAACTAATGATAGGAAATCCATATCTGGATTTGTTTTCTTTTTGGTATATGGTTTTATTTCATGGGGGATCAAGAAGAAAAAAATATTTTTGGATCTTCCACTATAGGAACTCTCTCATAGTTTTCTTCATTAGTTAACATCACTACTTTGTCCTTCCTCATATGGTCCCCTTCATGAAAGAGACCTTATAGAATGACTAGCCCTTTATGAAGCTTATTAGACCTTAATTGAATAATTTGATCCTCATACTAATGCTATAATTTTCCTTAGTTGATGGAGGAGAACTCTACTTCTTACTGCAAGAAACATGTAATCTATTTATCATTTTTAAAGACTTACCAATGAGCTTCATTATCTAGAACTAATGGTGTTATTACCACTTTGACTTATGATTTCACCTTGGTTATTTTCAATTCATTGGGGATATCAAAGTGATCCCCCATAGCTACTAGTCTATCAACATGGTGATTTTGGCCTCTTGGCACTAAGTAGATGTTGAAGGCCTCAAATTCCTTAATTAGGTCCCACACTCTATGTTTGTAAGACTTCATTAAGGGGTTCTTAGTGGTATTCTGACCTCTAACTTGGTGTAAAACCAATTCACTATCCCCATAAACTTGTAATTTCTTAATCCATCTCTTAATATCCCATTGAAGGCCATGGATGATACCATCATATTATGTTGCATTATAGGAGTAGCTAAATTAGAACCTATATGAAGAGAAGTACTTATCATTTGAAGGGCATATTAGTATAACACCTACACCCACCCCATAATTTCTCCTTGAACCATCAAAGAACAACTTCCATAGACCACTAGGACCTTCTTAAGGCCTCATGAGGGATGGCATGGGATGGCTTTCTTCATGCAAATAGTAAACACCCAATTCCCTTTATTCAACACCTTCTAGGTGGTCTACCAATTAGATTTCAATCCATAGCTCATCCAAACCTCTTTTATATGAGTATGCATCTCTTGACCCATTACAAACTCATCCTCATCAATGATGGATTAATTGATGTTCACATTATCTAGTCTATAGGGATCTATGTGAAATTATGTAATGGTCTCAACTTTGATTAACACTTTGGCCCCATATATTTTTCTAAATGCCATATATGACCAATCTACTACAAGATAGACTCCTATCTTTGTTGTGAACTCCCTGGATAATCATAGTGCAAAGCAATGAGGCACATCAAGGATCAATACATCTTGAACCACTTAGACACTAGGACAAGCATGCAAGGTCATATTAAGTCTCTAATTATGCTAGATAGCTTGGTAGAGAAACTATCAAGTTATAGTACTCCTTTGAATTTTGGTTCATATTTTAGACCAAGATAATTAGCTATAGACTTTGTTATTAATGAGGTACTAGCCACACTGTCCACTAAGCAATTATGCACTAAAGAGTTACTAATAGTCACTAAAATATATAAGGGAGAAGACTTGATTGATTTACTTGATTACCCTTTATTTGGTTCTATGGATGCATTGGTGAGAACTTCATTCACCTTGCTTGGTGGATTGTTTGCAGCTATTGTAACACTAATCTTGGACAAACCTTCTTGAAAAATGTCCTCTTAACTAGGCATGGAGAGCATATCCCACATTGGCACACTCACATTATATTTATTCATTTGTTCAATAATGTTGATGGGTGAACCACCAACCTTTACTTGTGCTTTGGGAGCCACCACTATTGTTTGTTGAATTTGTGAACCTTGAGTGACCAAGACATTTCCCTTATTTTGATCCCTTGGAACTACTAGAACCTTTGGAGTGACATCAAGTTCATTTGGATTTGTAAGTTAAGGATTAATGGTGGGAATCCCTTTTAAAACTTCCTAGTTATCATTCATGTTACTTATTTTAAATCTTGTATTCATTGCCATCGATATGTATCCCTAGATAGAGATGACATACTGGTTGATTATATAACACTCTTCTTATTCAGAGTTCATCATTATAGCATCTAACTAGTTTGGTCCCTGATTAAACCCTTGCCATTATGGAGGATTTTATAGTTTGGTCATCATAGGTACCTCTACATTTTGGGCCATGAATCTTTTTTTTACCCAAAATTAGTAGCTTGCTACCATTAATCATTGAAGACTTGATTGAGGTCAATATTTGGGATAATATGTTAACCAAAACACTAATTACAAGGCATTTTACCCTCTGCTTCTTGAGCCATACTATTTTAAATCAGTACCAAGGTGTTGGAAGTGTTAGAAACATTAGGATTGTAGTTATTCTACCTATTATAGCCATGTTTCTCTTGTCCTTGGTTTTGACCTTAGCCCTAACCTTGATAATTCACCTTATATGGTGGCCTATTTGCCTGAAAAGCTTGTTGCTGAGGTTGATATGAAACTTGATAAGGCCTATTGAAAGCCTTCTACATTTTGACAATTACTAACTCATTCCCTAAAGACTAAAACATGATCATGAGATATTGAAAGTCCTTTTAGTCTAGTGAATCACTAAATCCACTAGTGGAAGCTTTCTTTTATCTTGGTGAAGGTATTGCAATAATTGTTGGTGTAGGAAGAATGAAATATAGTGGAGGGATAAATATTATATTGAGCCATTTTATAGACTATATTGAGCCATTATATTGCATTAGTTGGTTTAATTTTTTTATGTTTGAGTTGATTAAATCACTCAATATTTATAAGATAATATGATGGACTTGATTGTATCATCTAGCCTCACCAATTTTTTAGTGTGAGTTGACTTTTCTCGCTCACACTTACCAAATTATAAATATGATTGGGTTACATGATTGAATTAGTATCAAGAACTAGGTGGTAATCCATTTTTTATCCAAGGTTTTTTTAATTTTCCCTCATATATATCTCTCTATATATAGTTCACTAGATACATGCACTTTCTTGATTTATATTTGTCTAAATCTTAGTTTCAATGATTCATAATGATACATCTTTCAAATAAAATTACTAAAGGGAAAAATGATTACATCGATACACAAGTATAATCCTAAACCTTGCTCACTTTCAATTTCAATCATTTCAATACTTTTAATTTTGTATTACATTCACTGATTGTATATTATAAACTTCTCTTAGCTATAGCTCAATCACTAGTAAATCATTCAAGTTTGACTCAAGAAAAGACAAGGTGTGTTATACACACCTAGGTACATAGTTATTTTACTTTATACTAGAAATTTAATTACTATATTAAATGGGGGGAATGTATATTATTACCATGAATTATATAACACCTCAGTCTTATACACTTAGAAAACTTAGACCTTGGCTATTCCTCTTATTTATAGACTTTTCCTACTTTTTTAAGTCTTGTATCTACTTTACTTGTGCTCCTTAGCCTATATCTTATTATGACTAGTCTTATATAAATGTCTCAAGCCTTATATCTTGAACAAAATGCTTAAAACTTTATTATATTATGCCTATACAAGCTCTAATCCTGGACCTATTTTCTTGCTCCCTAGACACTTGCATCATGGATAGACACCTACATAAATGTAGGTGTCATGTTCTAACACAAGTTTCCAATTCCATAAATTTATCTAATTTATAAATGAAACATATCATAATGGTTGGCATAAGTCTTATTATGCAATATATTCTCCCTATAGGAGTGGTATATATGCATGATCATTCCTCATTATAAACTCACATAGAATTCATACCAAAGAGAATTCAAAGAGCATTCAATTGAGAAAAAAATATCTTATTTTATCTTATTCTCATATCAATCATAGGAAAAACACACCTACAAGTTTGAAGTATTTAAGCATTATCCTAAGCACCTAATTTTCCAAGTTAAAATCTAGGTCACTCTTGTATTTTCTTTCCACATATTTCACCCTTGTGCATATACAATCGAATACATTAGGGGATAATTACACCAGTCTAAGGCCTTATTCAAATTGTTGGATACATAGGTAGCACATATTGATAGAGGGGTCTTTGGATTTATTTCTACATCATGATCCCACTAACCTATTTTTACCAAGGTCACTATGAATATGAATAACTAGGATTTGATCGTTTGACAAGGAGTGACAATCCATAACCTAGATCTGAATATATAAGAATGAAGGTAATCATGAATCCAAAATCATCCAAGTGGTCACATCCAATTTTAGTTGATATAATATACTAGACACATATGTTCAATATAGACACTAACATCAATCAAATGTCCCAGGTTGACATAAGTGTCTACAAATACAAAGGCACTTAATCCATAATTTGATGATTATTCTAAAATATTATTCTAGTCTACCTCCTATTAGAAGAAAAATGATTGAGATGGGGGTAAATCAATATTCAAAAACTTTCTTAGAAATTTTATTTTAACAAACATGAACCATTAAAACAAGCATATAGATCTAGCAAGCATAAACACCTATCCACATAAGCATGAAACACAAAAACAAATCACATATGTTGGAAACACTCAAGGGGAAGATGAATCCAAATTACAAGGAGGCACCAACCTCCTATATGGCTCAACACAAAATCAGCCACCCAATTGCTTTGATCACCTTTAGGACACCTTGTTTCTCAACCAATTGATGATGACCACTTCTTCATCTCTTCACACTCTTATCCTTCTTAAACTACCTTCTAGGTCCTCTTTGCTCAACTAGGTCTATTCAAGAATGATTAGGTCATATGACCTTGATTATCATATGTATAACCTATATAAAATATTCATCATAGTTTCTATACATTCTTCAGATATTCTACAAGACCTTCTACTTACCAGTGTATTATTTCATTTGCATCTCCTCTACACACAAATAGGCTTAAAACTTTCTTGTATTTATACAAGCCTCTTGGTCAAATCCCTCTTGGTTAGCCATGCATAATTTTCAACTTTAATTACCCTTTAAATATGTTTTATAACAAATTTCATACATGAATCAATCATTTCAATAGGTTGGTAACAACACACTACCAAAACCTCTTTTAGGCCTTAAGGAGACCTAATTCAATTAGGCCTTCATTAGCACATGTTACCCTATGATCTTCTTGGAGCACTTTAAAACCATAAACATGATAGAAACACTTCATATACCATCCAAATATATCTATACTAATATCATCTAGACTCTATAACACTTTTTAGATCCAACCACTACTTGAAGTTCACCATTTTTACTATTCACAATTAGGCCTTCTCATACACAGAAAGTTTGTATTGAACTACTAAAGATTAAACACAAAATAGATAAAAAAATGATGGAAATAAATCATATGAATATAAACTCCATGGAATTAACACCATTATCATGTGCTTTATACTTCTCAAATTAATGCAAAAGGACTCAAACATTTCTCTGCAAATAGTCCACTCAAAACTGCCAGAACACTCCAAAACTTAGTCATGAACAACTTGATATTAAACACCTGAAAGAGAAATTCCCATGACCAATGATAATTTAAAATTGTTTTTTGACATCTCTAGACCACTCTAAAATACAAATATCACAAGTTCTAGTGTCAACTATTGGTCTTGTAGATAAATATTTTGACCTCAGTACACATAGTCAAACTAGAACCTATCAAGCCATTTTGGCTTCAACATTTCAATCACTTTCACTAACTCTAAAACCTTTTACAAAACATGGATATGACATACATGTACAAAAAAAAATATTATGTACATTAGATACTTCAACTCAGGGCATAGAGTCTTAAACTCATTGTATACATATAATATTTTTAAACTTTTATCAAATATTGATGTTTTACATCTTGAAAGCTTATCAAGACTTAATTTTTCTTAATTCATGTCTTAAGGGGTGCACTAAGAAAGGGGTGGGAAGACCATTATTGATTTTTCGGATTTTTATCCCTCATTTCCACATATTAATAATCTAACCAAATCTTATAACCATTCCCTAAGTTATTACTCCTCCCTTGCACAATCCTCCAGTCTTTTTCCTCTTTCCATCCCTCTTATCCTCACCTTGATCCCCTTTCTCTAGTTGACTATACTAGGTCAACCCTATATTGATAGGGTATTTTTCACTTGGATTTTTTAGGCCTTCAATCAACCTAGCTTAGGACCTAGTTATTTATCTCCCAAAAATATATAGGGTCAACTAGGTTGACCCTATATAGCCAACAGATTCGTAAAGATTTAGGGTGAGATCTACCTATAAATACAAGATCAATTCATCATTATTTCAATATACAATCAAGAGTTATTATTTTATCATGATTATTTACAATGTACTCTTCTACCATTATACTTGAGGAGTTTTAGCTTAGGGTTTATATTTGGAGAATCTAGTCTTATGGATAATTCTTGGACACTTTGGCATTTCATAGTTATCCTTACAAATTACAACAACCTCTTGTGAAGCCCTTTTGGCTAAAGGAGAGATTGAGTCTTGATTGGTTCACATTCAGGTAAGTATATTCTAACTTTGTTCTCCTCTCTTTAGTATATATAAGTAGCATAAGTATTGACTCGAATAATATTACTCTTCATATTCCATGTATTAAGATCTTACTCATACTTAGCTTAATTAAGATTCCCCTATACATGTTTTTATTTCTTTACTAACCCCTCATGTTATGCCACAAGCTTTGCTTTACACTAGATTAAATTTACTTTCTTGTTTATTAGAATAGAGGTAATATTAAACCTATGACTCTTTTAGGGTTATTACATGATTATGTTAGACTGTAGGATTTGGAACACTTCTTAGCATGGTGTATTTTGACAAGTGATTCCATAATCGGGTCTAGTGGATCCCAATATTGGTCATGCTCTCACTTAAAAATGTATTCCCAATTAGGAATGTAGGTATGCTCTATCTTCTTTGAGCCAAGATTAATTTATAAACATGATGCATTTTTGATTGCATACATTCTATTGAATCTAGCATGAATCCCATCCCACCACTAGTTGGATTGTCTTCACATTTCTACTTTCTTCTTAATATTTTATTCACTTTAGCTTCACCTTCATAATACATTTTGGTGAACTTGACATGAATTAACCCTTGAAGGATTTATTTATCTTATTTCATTTCTTTCATTTTTTCATCATTAATTTTATCATATATTTGTCATACTGGATCAACTCTATCGACCTAGTATCTAACTTTTTTGGGTAGGATTTAATGTACAAGAAACTGGATCAACCCTATTGACCCAATACAAGTTTTAAATTTTTTATACATATACATTAACCCAATAAACCATATACATTTTTAGGCATTTAGCATCAAGTTTCTACAAAGCTTGATCGACTCAATCAACCCAGTTAGCAAAATTTTTTAAGCATATATCAATTTTATTGAATAATAATATTCATTCTCTACATTTATGATCCACCAAGGTTCCTTTCTCTCTCTCTATCTCTTTCTTTAAATTCTTTCCTTTTACAATTTGTAGTATTAAAAACTACCCTTGCATAGTCAATTGGATTGACCCTGTTGACCTAGTTCTATGTTTTGTGTGTTATTTGGATAATGAGGTCGACTATACTGACCTTTTTCATTTTCATACCTTGATTTCATAATATAATTTTGAACTTTTCAACCATATTATATATTTTCTACATACACTATTGACCATATCAACATTATACCTTGTTTCAAAGTCAGAATTAACCTTATATGCTAGTAATTAGTTCACACTTTCATTTCTTATTGTTTGCATGCTTAGAATAGATCACATAGATTAATTAGGTGGTTTTAAATTAACCATTTAGTTTCACTATTTTATATTTTATGCACACATGGACAAATCACAAAATCTAAACAATAATTTTAACATTTATCTACCCAAGGACAACCTATTTGGATTTCATCACTAAGGAGTAAGTCAACTTGATACTCTGGTCAAGTATAAAGTGTGTTTAATGGTATATTATGGCTAATAACCTAATACCATTATCATTATGGTGTGTGAATTGAGGTCATAGGCCCTAATACCAATCATATATCATTACCACTATAAATCCCTTTCAGTCCAAACTACCTAAAACTGTTATTAGATTTCCATTCTAGTTCATTCCTTATAACCAACTTCCCATCACATTTAAAATCATATCTTAATAATATAATAAACATTAAATTTTGACCAATTAGTTATCTATTTACTTTTCGAGTTGATTGTTTTCTCTTTTCTCAATTGTATTTTGTATTGAAAAAAATTACATTAGCTAACATTGGTCCAAGGTTTTGTGTTGTGTGATTTAATTGGATTGTCCAAAATTAATCCAAGTGAATATTTATTTTACTTATGTTATTTATTTTCAAATTTATTTAAAATTTTATCTTGTTTCATTTTACAACTATTATAGGCTTCTTAAACTTTCCTTGTCTACTGTACTATTTCAACCCATTGTAGATCCTAATTTTTCTTTTTCTAGCCTCTACTCACTATATTAGATCGACCCAATCAACCCTGTACTATTTTCACACCCTATTTTTTATGCTAGGTCAACTTAGTTGACCCTGTACTACTTTCCATCTTCCCTATTTATCAATATATTTCCCTATTTCTCCTTCTTTATGTTTTGTTCTTACCTCTTTAGTCATCATGAATTCTCCTATCAAAATCTTCTTAGATAGCTTGAATCCATCTAGATACTATATGGGATGTTCATTTCTTCCTCTCTTTTCCTCCCAAGAGTACCATCACTCTTGGGGCACCTCTTCTCCTTATTCATCTATGACCTATAATATGGTGAAAATAATACCTTAAGATGAAGTTGATGGATCTAATCCTTTTTATATTTACTAAGAAAAATCTCATCTTAAAATTTTTAAAAATAATGTGGGAGTAATTGATACAAGTTTACTTAAAAATCCCACTAATAATCCTTCTTCTATTAATCCTCCCCCTAACACCAATTTGGGGAGTGTTCCTACCAACACCAACCCACCTTCTAATACAACTCAACTTTTAGGCCAAGTTATACAATAAATGAATATAATGTAAAGTTATAACACAAACCAAATGATGTAAATTCAAAAACATTTAATCAATGTGGCTAATCAACCTCCAACTATGTATCCTTAAGCTAATCCCAATTTCATTTCTCCACCTCTTCGAGATGCCTTAGGTAATGTTATTTCTCAACCCATAATGAATAATAAGATGCTTCAAGCCATTCACAATTAACATTTAGCTCCTTTCATTATATCCATTGATATTGGTAACATATCTCCAACTATCAAGTATGATGGGACTAAAGACCCTGCTTCATTTTTCAAAGCCTTTAGCAACCTTTACAAAGAGTGGATCCAAACTAATACCTTTGCCACAATTAAACTCTTAGTGAAAAACTTCACTAGTGATGTATTAGAATGGTATCATAAAATTCACCAACATTATATTTGACAACTTAAAATATTTGTTTAATCCTTTGGTTAAAGAGTTTCAATACAATGATCTTCTTCAAAATTGTCTTAGCCACTTCATCAATGCTAAGCAATCGCCCACTGAATCAGCTCATGAATTTATCATAAGTTATAAATATTTATCTCATAAATTTGATCATAACATGATTTATTATAACTTATTTAAAATCTTTATCACCACTTTGACTCCCACTCTTCAATATAAGGTTAGAACCTTTGTTCCCCAAACACTTAATAAAGCTCTTAATCAAGCTAAATGTCAAGACTTTCTTATGAAGTATTTTGAACCTAATCCTAAAATTATTAAAGAATCTTTCCAAAAATATAATGATATAACTAGTAATACTCCACAAAGTAAACAAAGAGTTTCTAAAACCAATATTGCTTCACCTTCTCTTACACCTCTTTTGGTTCAGTAAATAAAATAATTTTTACTACCCTCAAAACCTTTCATCTATCCCAATACTCCTCCTAAGTGGTATGGCCACAATATATTTTGTTGGTTCCATGCCAACATTAAGAATTCTCATGAAAATTATATAGGTTTCACTAAATTTTTTGTCTCTTATATTCTTGGTGATTCATTCAATCATGAATCTATGATCAATCTTCATCACCAAGAATACACTATTACTTTTCAAAAACAATAAAATTCTAAAGCTTATACTTCAAATAACCAAAAATATTCTTGAAATAATCAATCAAATAGAAAGGATGTTTGTGGCATTGATGTTGATTATGACCAATATTTTAACAATTTTTAATATTTCAATATTGCTAAGGTCAATTATCATCACAAGCTAACTCACAAATATCATGTTACCAAGCCTAAGAAGCCATCTTTGGAGGAACAAATTCTTAAAGATACTACCACCACTAATGTTTCTTTAGAATATCAAAATGAACCATCTCCTCCTTCTGATCCTCTAACTACACATATTCCTCCAAAGTCTAATTTATCTCCTAAACCTCATGTTGGTTCTTCTAAGTCTCATTGGAACTTTCTTGAATAACTCAACTCTATGCCTTGTAAGAATCCACTTATGTATTTGGTTCCTACTTATCCCTATCATTTTAAGTTCATTATGCAAAAGCTTCATTGAAATTTCCTTATGATATTCATCCTCCTTAGATGAAGAACCACCTTCTATTGAATCTCAACCTACCAATGTAAATACCATTGAAACTATGTGTCCTTCTTCCAAGCCCTCTATTGAATTCCTTGAAGAGGACATGATCAATGATGAAATTCCTTTTCATGTTGATGATCTACCACTTTTTATCAAATTAGAAATTAATACCACTCTTATCCATAAATTTCTATTTGATGAAGGTTCTAGTATTAATGTGACATCTTTATGGCTCATCCAACAATATGGTTATAACAAGGATCATCTTAAGCAAACCCATCTTACTTGTCATGGTTTTGATAAGAATAATCAAAATCCACTTGGTTACATTTGGCTTCCATTAACCATTGGACCTAAGACTAGTCAAACCAATCTTATGGTCCTTGACTTACCCCTATCTTAAAACATACTCATTGGTTGTCCATGGACTCATTGAATGAGGTCCATTACTTCTTCTGATAGTAAATTCATTAAATTCTTACATAATGGAAAATGGTACAAGCATGAAGCTGATCTCAACCCACGGAGTATTCAACTTCCTAATCCAAAATCACAATATCATATTCCTATGATTTCTAAGATCAATATTGCTCCTTTACCTATGTTCATCAACATAAATCTTGATTTACAAGTTACTCTTGCATATTTTGATGATGATGATCCCAATGAATTATAATATACTTAAAATACTAATAAATTACCTCCCTACATTTTTCAATGAATTCCTCCTTATCTATTACCCTAAGATCATACTATTCCTCTTATTGATGAGATTACTGATTTTCCCCATCTATACAATGCTTAGGAGCCTTCTTTACCTAAAGATGCCTTCACTTGCAACGATTTTAGAGTGGCCAAATTATTTAAATATCCTCTCATCATGCCTCCTTGTACATTTATTAATATCAATATTTCACCCTCTGAAACTCCCCCTGATTCTTAAGCATGTACAATTTCTCCAACATATGATGATAATTATATAATGACCCAAGCTCAATCTAGAGACTTGGATATCCAACATTATTAAAAAACCTTAGCCCAATTTCATGATTTTAATTAGGATGTTCATACTATTTTTGTGGATCATACCTTAGATCTTAAGGGTCATGTGCCTCCTACCAATCCTCCTCTTATTGATACTCTTTAAGTGGTAGAGAAAATTATATCTTCCAAACCTTCAAAAATTTATACATCTCCTTTACCACCTATCGATCCAACCATTACCTTTGATCATTCTCCCATCAATAAACCCACTAATATTGCAACCCTTTCTAATCCATCTACTTCTTCTACTCCTATAATTACACTAGATGCCAAGGCAATCATTTTTTGTCAGATATATTCTGAGTATAATCATCATGGCAATCAAATTGTAGATCTTGAAGTAGATGTCAAGTATTATGTCCCTCTTCCTATCTTTCTTAGTGAAAAAGCTATACTTGAGTTACTTTCTACTCTCGAACCTCAAATTATTTGGTAGCATCATAAACTTGTAAATTTTAAGACTTAAACTCCTTGCTTCAACAACTTTATTTCTAAAATTGATCCTAAAACAAACCTAATTTCTGCCTTACCCAATACACCATACCACTTTTGAGATGGTAATGCCATGATTATTAAAGAAACCACTTGCAATGAATATGGTACTCCATCTTATCCTTGACTAATTACTATCTCTTGTGAGCTCTCACCTATCAAACATGATAATTTTAGCTTATTCTTTGATAAATATAATGAGGCTTTTGCTTGGTCTTATGAAGATATGCCTAACATTGACCCTAAAATTTTAGTGCATAACATCATTACTTTTTTTTATGCTAAGATTATGCATCAAAATCAAATAAAGTTTACACCTAAATTTTCCACTTTATGTCATAAGGAAATCATCAAATTACTTGATGTTAAATTTATTAAACTAGTGGATTATTCTAAATGGGTTTCCAACGTTGTTCTCATTCAGAAGAAAGTCACTATAGTAATTTAAATTTATATTTATTTTTGAAATATTAATATTGTTTGTCCCAAGGAAAACTTCCCTTTACCTTCAATAGATGCCATTGTTGATTCTAAGACTAGTTAAAAAATGTTATCTCTTATGGATGGCTTCTCAAGATATAATCAAATTCATATTTCCCTTAAAGACCAACATAAGACAACTTTCACCATGGAATGGGGCAGCTATTACTATGTCAAAATTATTTTCAACCTTAAAAATGTTGGATCCACTTACCAATAAACAATGACTCACATTTTTCATGATATCTTTCACAAAATTGTTGAAACCTATGTGGATGATCTCATTGCTAAATCTAAACATCGGAAGAATCATATTTCTGATCTCACTATCATTTTTTACCATATCCTTAAATATAAAGTCATATTTAATCCTTACAAATGTGTCTTTGGAGTCATATCTAGAAAATTATTAGGATTCTTAGTCTCTCTCCATGGCATTGATGTTGACCCTTCCAAAATTAGTGTTATCATCAACATGCCCATTCCTCATTCTATTTCTAACATTCATATTTATTTAGGCAAACTTGGGGTAATTATACATTTTTTTTCTCGAAATAGCTTATCAAATTCACTCTATCAATTCCCTTCTCAAGAAATTTATTGCTTTAGAATGATTGATCTATGTCAAAAAGCCTTTGTTAATATGAAAAAGTCATTGATTCATCCACCTACACTTCTTCCTCCTTCCAATGATAAACCTTTGATTATATATACTTCTTCCACACCTATTTTAGTTGGGTCAATACTTACCCAACAAGATGATATGGGGAAATAGTATTATATTTACTATATTAGCCAAGGTCTCATAAATTATGAAATAGGTTATACCATAATTGAGCATGATTGCCTCACTATCTATTTCAAAATTTAAAAGATTTGCCACTAAATACTTTACCAAATTACTTATGTCATTGTTCATTCCAACCCCCTTCATAATTTATTCCCTAAATCATTTCTTCTTGGAGATATAATTGGTAAATGGATGGTCCTACTTATAGAATTTGATCTCCACATCATCACTCAAAAATTTATTAAAGGGCAAATCATAGTTGATCAATTGGTTGTAGATCCCATACCAACCACTTATTCTCTTTGATATAATCTTCTAGATGGAAATATAATTTAAATTGAAGATCTTAATCAAGATATTTCTCTCAAAGATTATTTTCATATCTTTACCATCAATCTTGAAGCCAATAATATTGATGAATCCACTACTCTCTCTAGTACTACTAAACCAAACGTAGTTATCAAAGAGCTTCCTAAAATTAATGTTGACTTGCATGAGGATACTTGGACCCTTCACTTTGATGGTGTTAAATATTTCAAGGATCTAAGGTAGGCTGAATTTTCACAAGTCCTCTTAGAAAGATCATTCCTTTAGCTTCTCACTTCACCTTTGATGTCACCAATAATATGGTTGAGTATGAAGCTCTTATTTTAGGCATGAGATCTTCTCTTAATGTATACATTCAATACCTTCATGCTTCAAGTGACTCTCAACTTATTTTTCATCAAGTTAGTGGTGATTATCAATGTAAAAGTGAAAATTATATGTAATCATAAATGCATCATGTCCATAAATCAATCCTAGATTAGATGGGATAGAGCACACCTACACTTCCAATTGGGGGCATACAATTGTTAAGTGAGACCATGACCAATGTGATTAGACTTGATTAGGGGATCACTTGTCACAACACACTATTTGAGGTAGGGTTCCAAAGCCTATAGTCTAACACAATCACACAATAACCCTAAAAGAGCCCTATGATTTAATATTTCACTAATCTAATAATAAGAAAAGTAAATCTAATCTAGTGCTCACCAAAGCTTATGGCACAAAGTAGGGGTTAGAAATAAAATAAATAAACAACTAAATTAAACATGTATATGAGACATACACTCACATAAATTTATAAAAAATCCTAATACATGGAAGAGAAGAATACAAATACACTATCTAATCTTATGAAGGAGGAATAAAGTTATGAATACTTATCTTTGAAGATGAACCCATTGATCCTAAATCTCCCCCTTAGCCAATGTCTTTTGCAAGACATTGTCATGGTATGTAAGGATAACTAAGATAAATTAGATCTAGGCTACAAAACCTATCCAAGCATCCAAAATACTTATCCACAAGATGAGATCAGAGCTACAAATAAAGTATTAAACCCTAAAGCTTTATTCCCTAAATAGAATGGTCAATAGGTAGATGTTCAATTGTACTTCTTTGCTTAATTATTATCTATAACAAATGGTGGTAAATGACCTTATATATATAGTATTATCTTACCTTAAAATCATTCAGATATGTTGGATGTATTAGGTTGACCTAGTATGTTTTTGGGTCTAACTCACTAGTTTGTGTTAGGTCATCTAAGAGGCAAACAAACCAAAGAGAGAAAAAGTTCCTAAACTATACGAGGTCGACCTAGTTGACCTATCATAATTGATAGGTCAAAAGGGAGCTAAGGCAAGAAATGAAAGATAAAACATAGAAAGTGATAGGAATATGTAGAACTAAGAATAATAAGCTTAGGGTTCAATGGTTTCAGGAGGCTAGTGTGTGGATGGTAAGTGGAAAAAGGAATAATAATATTATGAATCATTAATGGTCTTCCCAACCCTTTCTTGGTGCACCCCTTAAGGCATGCACTTAGAGAAACTGAGACTTGATAGGTTCTTGCAAGATACAAAGTGTCAGTAAATGATAAAAGTTTGAAAATATTGTGTATACAAAAACCTCATTACATATCATCAAATTGCCACCACTCTTACTAATTATTTCATCTCTTTCACTTTTGAGCCTATTTCTAGAGATCAAAATTCTATTTTTGAATCTCTTGCCTCTTCAACCTCTCTCTTTCATCCACACCAAGTCCTTTCTGATCATAATTTTATTATATAAATAAGAAAATATCCATCTTATACTCAACTACTAGATTCACTTATCTATCATATGAGGTTGTTAATATTCAACAAATCCCATGGTATCAATACATCATTCAATTCTTGAAACATCAAACTTATCCTCCTAATTTAGACTCTTATGAAAAGATATGTATTCATAAATAAGATTTCAAGTATGTATTTTGACACAAAATCATTTATTATCATAATGTTGAAGTTACCTTACTCCATTATGTTATGTAAGATGAGGTATATCCTCTTCTTGAACAAGCATATGGAGGAATTTGTAGTGGTCATTATAGTAGACATACTATAACATGTAAATACTTATGTATGGGTTACTTTTGGTCTAATCTTAAAAAGGATGTAATAAAATATTCTAAAACGTGTAACCCTTGCTAGCTTCATGATGAGTTAATCCATTCACCTTTAGATAAACTTCAAACTATCTAATCTCCTTGGCCATTTTCCATATTTTTAATTGATCTCATTAGCAAACTACATCACTCCCAAGATGGGCATGTCTTTATCATCACTACTATCAAGTATTTTACCAAGTGGGTAGAATCCATGCCTATTGTTAACATCATTGGTATTATCATTTATAAATTTATTCTTAATTAAATCATTTCTTGTTTTGGTGTTCCCTATACCATCATTTTTTATAATGGTGGTAACTTTAAAAACAAACATGTTAAACAACATTGAAATAAATTCAAGATCACTCATAAGTTTTCCATGCCTTATCATCCATAATGCAATGGCCAAGATGAAGCCACTAATAAAATTATCAACAAAATTATACAAAAGATAATCCATAAAACATACACAAATTGGCATCTTCATCTTTATCCTACACTTTGGGCCTATCATACTAGCATACATACTACCACTAGGGCAACTATATTTTCGCTAGTCTATGGTTCTAAGTCTTTTCTTCATTTAGAATTTGACCTTCCCTCTCTTTGTATATCTCTTCATGGTATTATTCCTAATGAAGACTTACATGAAGCTCATTTTCATGCCCTTGATCTACTTGATCAACATCATATTTCCACCTTACAACATAACCACCAACACAAGGCTCATATTGTCACACAACATAACAAACATGTTAAAGTCTACACATTTAATGTTGGTGATCTTGTCCTTAAATTAGACTACACCCATGACAAAGAAGGTAAATAGGCCCAAAAATGTTAAGGCCCATATTTATTCATTGATATTCTTGGTCTAAGCACCTACCATCTTCAAACCAATCAATGTCATATTTTCAAAGAGCCCACCAATGCACAATTCCTTAAAAAGTACTTTGACTAAACATTTTCTTATTTTCATGCTTTATATCTACATCTATCTAACAGTTTTTTTAGGTTACTTACATGGATATTTCCTTCTATATAAATTTCTTTCCTTTCAAAAAACTTTAGTCCTCCTTTTTAGTCTTTTGGTTTCTTGATGTACCATAGTCTTCTTTATTTTCTTAAATTTTTTCTTTTTTGACACCCCTTGGGTTTTTCTTTTGTGAGTTTCATTATAAAATTATGGATAAGACCTAACATTCCTCACAAAACTACCATATTTTTTATTACCTCACTTTATCTTTCAATTGCTTGTTGGCACTCCTTGGGTTTCTCTTTTATGAAATTAAAATGTAAGACCATGGATAAGACCCAACCCTCCTCATAAAATTACCATCTTTCTACCTTTCATCTTTTTATCATCCTTGTTCTCAAACTTTATATTTTTCTTCTTTTATTAGATGAAATTAGCACAAAAATATATTTTATCATGTTTTCCTCTATTTCCCTTATTCTTATGATAAGTAATCATACTTTTCTATCATTGTATCCCTTTTTTTCCCTTTATCACATTTTCTGCAATTTAAAGCAATTCAAATTGTTCCATGTGTCATTCCTCTTGATTTCCCCTTTATTTCACTCCACATTAGATAATATAAAGTCAAAATCAAGATATCAGTTTTATTTTAGATATATTTAAGACTCTTAGACCCCATGCTCTTTCAATTTTCTCTCTTATCAACCTTGTCCCATGTATTCAAATTGAAGTCATCCTTATCACCCATGTTTGGTTTTCCAAATTCATATGGAGGAGGAATAAATAAATCCATCAAAAAATTTAAAATATAAATCATTTGAAATAAAAGGCAATGCTATCTAAAAGGCAACATACAAATCTCAAAAGTCAAATTCACACCAAAAGACATGATTCCAAGTACATCTCGTATCTCTAACCGAAGCTCAAACTACATAGTTGGCCTCACATAGAGCCAAGGTCAATTGGGGTATGGTAGGCTAGTAGATTGGAATAGGGAAATTAAATAAAATTTATATTACTACCTACTTTCTCATGCAAGTACCCAATCTTCATAGTAGACTGACAGCTCTGTAAGGGGTCCTAAAGAATGGGGAACACATTATGGGGAGGTAGGTCCATTTTAATTTTTATGCATATAGCATTCATGGGATGATCTATATAATACATTTTTAACCTAAGAATTGTGTGGATAAAATAAGTTCTTCAGAGTCCTTAAGGTCAAAAATCCTCTTATTTTGACAAACCTAATTTGAGTGTCTTGACTTCGATAAAGAGTTCCTCTACCTTAGGTTTTCCTTTATTCTCCCCTCCACCCATTTCATTTCCCCCCTTGATAGATAAATTATGATTTTAAATTTATTTTTCCTTCTTCTTTAATTCCTTTTTATTCACCTCTTAAAAACATGCTAGCACTACTTTGTTTTAGTTTTATCTATCCTTAGAGCAAAACAACATGTTTGAGAAATTATGGATTACTTCTCTCTATTTTACCATGATTTACATTATTAGACTTGTTTTATTTTACCATTTTTCATTATTTTAATATCCTACTATTATGAATACCTAAGTTTGTACCCGTTTTCCATTGTTGAGTGAGGTTGACTTGTTACTTCTCACTCGATAATGTTGTTTTCCCTTTTATGCACCTTTTCCCATTGTTGAGTGAGATAATTATTGTTATTGCTCACTCATCAATGTTTTTTTACCATTTTTGTTTCTTACTTTTACCATTAATTTTTTTTATTACCATCCTATTTGACATGTATCCTTAGTTTGACTTGGTGAGTTTACCTTTCTTACTTAAGGTTTACTTATTTGAGTTTTTAGGTATTTAGTAGCCTTGGGTTTTTGGTTACCCAATTTACTCTTTTTTTTAACTTGGTCATTTGGTCTAACATAGCACTTGTTACCCCAGCTTGCTAAATTTATCAAGTACATCCCATCCTCATAACACTAGATATCTTGACTTTTCTTGTGTTTGTTTGTTTTTGGTCTTTACATTTGTATTCTTAAGTTTGTTAAAAGAAGTCTCTACATCATACATAATCAAAACTAACAACACAATAGACAACCATTTAATGATAAAGGTAAGTCAAGGTATGCATTACATTTAGTTTTTAGTTATTTACTTTTAGTCATTTACTTTTAGATAGTTTATGCTTTAAAATACTACAACTTTTTTTATCATCAGCGTTGTGTGTTACTATGTTCTTTCTCAAAGCACCATCCCCTATTTCAACTTAGTGACACATGATGAGATTTGAGTGAGGCATATGTATACACATAATATTTTCAAACTTTTATCAAATATTGATGCTTTACATCTTGCAAGAACTCATTGAGACTCAATCTCTCTGAGTGCATGCCTTAAAGGGTGCACCTAAAAAGGGGTGGGTAGACCATTGGTGATTCATACAATTTTTATCCCTTATTACCACATATTACTAATCCAACTAACTTGTAAAACAATTACCTAAGATATTACTCTTCCCTTGCACATTAATCCAATCTTTTTCCTCTTTTTATCCCTCTTTTCCTCACCTTGATCCTCTTTTGCTAGTTGACCGTACTAGGTCGATTGGGTTGACCTTGTATAATTTTCAACCTTTGATTACTATACAAGGTCAACTAGGTTGACCTTATACTATTTAGAGTATTTTTTATTTGGAGTTTCATTAGCCCTTCGACTGACCTAGCTTGGGACCTAGTGATTTATCTCTCAAAAACATATAGGTTTAATTGGGTTGAACCCATACAATTGAAATAGTTATAAGGATTTAGGGTGAGATATACCTATAAATATAAGATCATTCATCATTATTTCAATATGAAATCAAGATTTATTATTCACTCATGCTTCTTTAAAATCTACTCTTCCACCATTTTGCTTGAGGAGTCTTAGCTTAGGGTTTATACTTAGATAATATAGTCTTTTGGATAAGTCTTATATGCTTTGGCCTTTCTTAGTTATCCTTACAAATCAAAACAACCTCTTCAGAAGACCCTTTAGCCAAGGGAGAGATTGAGTCTCGACCATTTCACATTCAAGTAAGTATATTCTAATTTTTTCTCCTCTCTTTAGTAGATATAAGTAGCATAGATATTGTCTTGAATAATATTACTCTTCATATTCCATGTATTAGGGTCTTACTCATACTTAGCTTAATTGAGATTATCTTATACATGTTTTGATTGCTTTACTAACCCCTCATGTTGTGCCACAAGCTTTGGTGTGCACTAAATTATATTTGCTTTCTTTTTTATTAGAATAGAGTAAACATTAAACCTAGTACTCTTTTAGGGTTTTTTCATGATTGTGTTAGACTTTAGGCTTTGGAACCCCTAATTGGGTCTAGTGGATCCCCATATTGGTCATGATCCTACATAAAAAAATTATTCCTAATCAAAAGTGTACGTATGCTCTATATTATCTAATTTCGTAATTATTTATATACATAATGAATTTTTTATTTCATACACTCATCACTGCAACTTGCTTACCCAGAATTACTAGTTTACCTTAAAGCATAGTCATGGTGAAAATGATCTTAAACACTTATATGATTATTTACAAATACTTACAATGTATGTAGATGATCATATGAGATAATTATACCATTATCATATATAAATATAATATTTTCAAACATAAATATCAGTCTTGCAGACCAATCTCATGACCTTGCATCTCATTGTCTCATCTACACTAGACAAGCCAATTTGTGAGCAATGTTTTCACTATAAACACTGACTTCTAAAAATTATACAAAACATGAACATTACTTAAAATTCCTAAAAAATCTTTCCGTGTACTTTTATTTTTCCATATTTCATGATATCACATTACTAATCATCTTCTCACTGTTACCTAGATTTCTCACTATTTCCATCAGTAGGCTTATTAGTGACTAACTAACTTGGATGAACATTTTATCACTCTTGAGGGATTTAAATTGACCAAAAAACCTCATTGACATGAGATAAGAGTCTCAAACTTCATCCTCAATCCATTTTCATACTTTGACTTGGTTAACTCTTATTGTTACAACACATCTTTTAGAAACTAGCACTATCATATAGGGTCTACTCATACACCAAATAACTCAATCATACCTGGAGGTACTTGGGAGAGTTAAATACATGATATAATATTTTTTCTATAAATTTAAAACAATTATGGTCTATTTTGATCAAAATATTTAACATCAGGTCTCTATTAGGGTTTTAGGAGGGTTTAAGCTTATTTTCACTCTTAACAATCATTAATAAAGCATAGCCCCTTAATCCAAAAAATAATGCATGTATTTCTAAGCTAGGACCATTCCACATATACCATTAATATTTTAGGTTCTCATGTAGAGGTTACACATGAAACTCCTTCTTAAGTTTGCATGTTTTCATTTTATGTACTTGAGAGACCTCAAAACCACTTTTCATGCCTTTTATTGAAAACCATAACCTTAAGATTTTTGAACATTATTGAAACAACATATCATAACTATAAAAACACTCACATACCCATAATTTCTTAGGAAATATATCATGATACTTCATTAGGCTAAGTAGGGTCTAGAAATAGTCTAAGTGTAGACTGAGTTTGAAGGTCCTACCCCTGTAGCCTCACCTTGATACTCTCATGAGTTTTGTTATAGTAAAGTGGGTATATTTATTTATTATTTTATAATGACTAGTGCAAGCATGCGATACTCCCTTTGTGCTCAATATTTGAACACTTGGCTACATCAACATTAATCCATATAAGGCACAAGAGTTATGCACTCACCTAAAGCACAACTAAGTAAGAACTGAGGCCCACATTGGGATAGTTTTGCCATGGTGTGAGGCTATCATTAGGTTATTTAAGTAATTTGATGAAATATTTATGTAGATTCATAGGCATAAGCCCTTCATGGACTAATCCTAGTGTCATATAGTTGCTTAAAGGATCAAAAGATGGATTTCACTAAAACTACTCATACTAGACATGTGTTGGGATAAAAACCACTAAGAGTGAGGTTGAATTAGTGTGAAAACATTTCATTAAATTCCATTCATCATTATTTAACCATTCAAACTATCATAAAAATATAGTAGTGCATAGAAGAACACTCATATAAGAAAAAAGTAAGACATAAACACATGAACACTAAATCTATATGGGAAACCCTCAAGGGGGATAAAACCCACTATCACACCATACTTATATCCTATAATTAATGAAACAACATTTAGTGAGGCACCAACCCTACAAGGAATAACAACCCCTCACTAGTTAGGAACCAACCCAATCAGTCCTTTATCAAGATCCAACTTACAAAGAAGATCCAACCCCATTAATTGACTTATAACTAACCCATCCATTTAAATGACACTCTTTAAATCTCCAACTTGCAAGGAAGCTCCAACTCCCATCTTTACCAAGTATAAACCCAACCAAGACAAGCTTTATCATCTCAAGACACCTTAGTGCTCTCTCATATGATGGTGACCTCTTATTCATCTCTATCTCTTATATATAATACAAATAAATCACTTTAATATACCTATAACACACCTTTGATGTATCTTTATGTTAATATCGATACCCATCAACTAATTTAGCTCTCCTTAGTCTTTTACCCTTCTCAAACAACCTTCTAGGCTTACTCACTCAACATGCCTCTTCTAGGCTCATTAGGTCAATTTAACCATTTCATCCACCTATATAAATTATAATATATGTTCATTAATTATAATATTCTCCCTTTTATTTTCTTCATTACCTAACTCTACTCCTCTTTTGATCTCTTTTATTCGCTTAAGTCCACACACACTTATCTAGCTCAAATAGGTCAATTAGGCTTTGCTTATATACTCAATACTTGATCATAGCCATATTGGTTATAAAATAATATTTTAATAAATTTATTAAATTTTTAAAATATAATTACACATGATAATAAATCACTAATTGAGTCAGTCATAACCCAAATGAGCCAAAACCCCATTAGACCTAGTTGAGACCTAATGTAATTAGGTCTTCTTAAAGCACATGTTACCACTCAGACCCATTTTAACATATTAATCTTCCTAAAATGTATGAAACACATAAAATTTACCTATAATATACATTTATAATATTCACTTAGGTCCATACCACCTATTAGTCTAACTCACTCCTTGAACCATGTTATTAGGCTTAGTTGCCATTAGGCCTTCTCACTGTCTGAAAGTCTATCTTACAAAATAAAAGTGTAAAATCAAATTTATCAAAAAAAACTCAAAAAATTAAATTCATAAAGTTTAAAATACATAATTATTACAAATATTTCCATTGGAAACCTTCACTCAAGTTCTAAGCACCCAAAAATACCTATATAATAGGCTCACTCTATTCTACACATAGGCTCCAAAATATAGTCAAGAAATTTTAATTATTAACAAATAAATATGAAATTTAAAACACTAAAAATGAATTAATTTGATCCTATGTAATATATAAAACATAATACCATTATTTTTACTCTTTTGGATTAGGCAATATAGCTCATAAACATCTTCTTTATCAACACAAAAAACTATCAGACACCCTAAAAACATAGTCTTGAGGAATACTATTTATAGCTCATTTAAGGGTAATTTAAACACTTTTAATTCACATTAATAACTCATAAATTAACTATATTTAAAATTACAATGGATATATCACATATTTTGGTGTCATCTATTTATATTATAGACCAATTTGCTAGCTCTTTCTTACATAATCCATACTCAGATAGATAGGCCATTTTGGCTTTCACATCTCAACACATTGATTTGATTCACAACCTTTAATAAAACATTAATATATTAAATAAACTCCAAATAAAAAAAAATCATTATATTAATCAAATATTTTCATATGGATTCAAACTCTTCACTTCACTTGGCAAACATGGAATAATCAAACTATATTAAGAACTAGTCATGGTGAACATGACTTCTAACACATGTAGGATCAAAATAAAGATATTATAATGAAATTTTATTATCCCATTTAAACCTTAAAACAACTAAAATTATATATATATATATATATATATATATATATATACATATATATATATATACATATATATATATATATATATGTATATATATACATATATATATATATATATATATATATATATATATATATATATATATATATATATATATATATATATATATATATATATATATATATATATATATACACACATATATATAAATAATGTGGAATAAATAGACCAATATTTGAAACTCACTCTTTCATTGTCTTGACTCATACAGATAGGTCATTTTGAGAACACTTTATTGCATGTATGTGAGCATATTAAAAATTTAAAAACCAATGTAAAATTAGTTATATGTATTAAAAAATTACCTAAATAATTTTTATTCATCCCTAATCCTATGCAACCAATCCTTAATCTCTTTCTCACTTTGACTCATTTTTCTCACTATTTTCACTCTTTGCCTATTTAGCAATAGGTCAAATTGGGTGAGAAAATTAGTTTAAAAATATACTATATCTGGTCAAAAAAACATTATAGACATTAATAACAAGTCTTGACCTTCATACTACATCCACTTTCATGCATTGACTTGTTCAACCCTACCTTTAACATCAAATTCCTTAGAAATAAGTAGTTTTCTATATCTCTTACTCATTGTCCTGACACACCACTACTAATTATAGATGAATTTAGGACTCCTATACACCATAAAATCATAAAATAATACTTATCAATCAATTCTAGGTCATTCTCAATAATATTTTCATCATTGGGTTAACATGAGGATTTAGAGAGGGTTTTAGACCAATTCTAGTGTTAGTGATTGTTCATATAGTATTTCCCCTCAAGTGATAAACTAATTCTTGGATATGTAATATAGGGCCCTTATCCATATCTTAAAAAAATATAAAATTCACATGTAATTATCACACATGCTGATGAACATCTAAACTTCCTTTTTGAGTTTGTAACTCTTCAAACTACATGCATAAGAGACCTCAAAACATGTTTTCTTACTTTTTCCTTCAATCCATGACCTCATAATTATTAAAAATCATTTAAATTAAATTTTAAAACTTAATCCATTCTCACGTGTGCTTAAACACCATGGAAACTCATCTTGACCCTTCATTACACCACACTAGATCTCCATGCACATTAGGTCTTAAACTACCAGTCATACTTTAGAACCTAATCACACTTAAAAAATTATTGTATTATTCACAAATAATCTCACACACATCAAATGAAATTATACCAATCTCAAAATATTCCAAAATTTCTCACACAAGTCTTATACTATTCACCTCATCAAGCTACCAAACTTATGCCTTCTTACTAGTTTTCTTCATGCAGAGATAAAGCTTCAACCTAGACCTTATAACTCATATGAAGAATAATATACCTTATATAAATTGTTAATATAGTTTCCAACATATTTTCATATGCTCTAAAATTTATTTTCACAACTTTAAGATCAT
Source organism: Torreya grandis (assembly GCA_037957365.1). NCBI lineage: Eukaryota > Viridiplantae > Streptophyta > Pinopsida > Cupressales > Taxaceae > Torreya > Torreya grandis. Next base: position 594,943 of record JARHVA010006832.1, read on the forward strand.
ATATATCTATATAAACATCAATATGCCTCTATAAGCCATTTCCATGCTTTAGGAACTAGTCTAAACACATAGGCCTACTAGGTACCATAGCTATTTGAGACATCCTACCATTTTAGATACACTTTGAAACTTACTCTCATGTAAATAACCTCATGCCATTCTCAACTACTTCTACACACCTATAATCACTCAAATTAGCTTACTTCACTATGATTCACATTGCATTACATTTGATCACCATAGATCACATTATCAAGTTCAAATAGTCAAACACATATCAATTAACGAAGCCACCTTATTTTCCTCCTTTAACATAAATTATAAAACTAATTCCATAAATAAAACTATAAGAACATACCTCAATAATATCTCCCTTTGTCATTTATGGCAAACACCCTAACACAATAGACTTCTTTCATCTCTCCAAGATGGTTCTCTCCATAAACTATTTATCCCCCTTTGACATTAATGGAAAAGGTTATATTCACTATCACAAGGTCATCTACACATAATCCATTGATCCTAGGACCTGATAATTTCATTAAATAATGAAGCTCCCCCTTTGTCTATGCATTCTTCTATTCAAGCATCAATAATGCTACTAAAGAAAATTGATCAAATGCTTACTTTTAGATTGATTGAACTCTTATCTCTCAAATTGACCTATTTTCCATTATCTTAATACATGACTATCATGACTCCACAAACCTTCCTTGTAGCTCATCATCTTCTTTTTATCTTTCCTAAACCTATTCATCTCTTCATTTGATACGTTTTTCAATAGACCATGCCAAACATACCTGAGGTAACTCAAATAGGTTCCCCCTATCACCATGCTCTGCTTTAACTACTTGTTTTTGACTGATATGAGATTTTGAATCAACTTCTTGCCCTTATTTGTTAACTAATAATCCTTATGGAGATCTATTTCTTTAGGTTATATCCAAAATAACCCTCATCTAATCACACACATTTCCATGCATCATGAGTCTTCAACCATCCTTATGGAAAAATGTAAATCACTATAATTTCATATAAGACCTTATATAGGCCTAATCCTCATTAGGAAAACTCAACCATAGATATGGTTTCAAGGAAATAGAACTTACTTATGAAAATGAATGTATTTTTTTTTATCACAAGACTCTTAAGTTCACATACACTGATCCTCATGCTCCACAGGTCTCAAATAGAATCCTTGAATCATTATGGATTAACTCAACTTATGTCACCTTCAATAAATCACCTCAACTAACTAGGTAAATGAACTTAGAAAAAACAATTTTTTTCCTTATCAACAACATTTCCAAGGTCTTCAAAATCTCATTAGTCTTGCATACCAATTCATGACTCTTATGGTTTCTTAGAACAAATTATAAATTTTCATTCCTCTTTATGTTTCTCAAGCCATCATAGTTCAGATTAGCTCATAACACTATTCACGTATCAAACTATCATATAGGTCTATGAGTCATTATTCTATATTGTATACCTCTTTGTCAAAAATTTTTCATATGCATTATATGATCTTAATTATACTTTGACATTCACCAAGGTCACTTGACTTCATATGAAAGGACACAATGTAATCAACTCTATAGACACTTTATACTCACTTAGTTTTTATGGTTTCTTTGTATTTTTCAAGATTAGACCTATGTGATCTCAAGAATACATTAAATCTATCTTCCCATTATCTCATTGATCATTCTCACAAGATACAATCACCTTCTTAAATCATTACATACTTAGATGCATTATGAAGATAGGAAACTTCATAATTAAGGCACAATCACCCACCTTCTCTTCTTAGGCCTAGAACATCTTCATGTCATGATACAAGAATGATCATATTTATCACACTAGTATGGTAATTTAAACATGTCATCATGCTTCCTCTATGACCTTATGAGGTTACCAACACATCAAGACCATGCTTATATAGACAACTCTGTCATATATTCTTCATGACCATATTGGTCTTGTAAACCAATTCTCTTACTCTTATGTTGTCATGTTTTATCTTATACTTATAGACCCAGTATTGTTCTTAGAAAAGTATTCCAATCCTTAAAAACATGATAAATATATAAAATTATCATGCACATAGACCAACTAATACGTATTGGACCTTGTAATTTCTTTAATCCTTAATAACCTTCAACCACTCTTGAAGATCTCAATGCATATATGCTTAACCATCATACAAAAAAGGATATAAATTCATAAATTTATAACTCATAAAGGCTCAAATATAACTAAATTAGTTCTCATCAACATACTCAGGCTTCTAAATAACCTCTTTCTCGTTTATGATAGATTTATAAATTCAATTTAGCTCATCTTGCTTGATGATCAAGATTACTTCATAGCATCTTATTTCAAGGACAAAACAGGATTATTAAAACTTAAATATTGATGAAAACCTAAAAAATAGTTTTTAAAATTTGATAATAATAATAATAATAATATACTAGTTTACATGTTTCTACATTACTCATTATGCTTCAGTAGACCTGGCAGGGTCTAGGACTTAGGTCTAGGTGAAGACCTAAATCAAGAAACACCTTCATTCTATCATGATAGCTGATCAAGTAGACCACATTGAAATGATTATTATTCAAACATCATCTTTTCATGAAACATATGCCAAGATTTTACAAGCATCCACCAATCTTTCTTCTTCCACAAACTGAAGAACATATTGATCTTGCAATTAACCTTCACAAGCCTAGCCATTTTGTGCATCAAGGATCACCTGTAGGATATAAATCCTCCTCTAAATTACCTGATATGATACCAAAGATTTTAATAAAAACAAATTATATGGGGATTTAATAATTTTTTAAACATTTCATTCAATTCCATTCATCTTTCTTAAGCCATTCAAACTAGCATAGAGATATAGTAGTGCATAAAAGAGCAATCACATAAGTAAGAAGTAAGATATCAACACATGAACACAAAATATATATGGTAAAACCTCATTGGGGATCAAACCCACTATAACACCACTTTAAATACTATCCTATAAGAAATGAAACAACATTTATTTAGGTACCAACCCCACAAGGAGCACCAACCCCTCACTAGTTAGGCACCAACCCAACTAGTCCTTTAGCAAACTCCAATTTGTAAGGAGGATATAACACCCTTAAGTGACTTGGTACCAAACCATATAATTAAATTACACTTATAAAATATATAACCTAAAATTTATCTCCAACTCCCTTCTTGACCAAGCACCAACCCAACCAAGACAAGCTTTATCACCTCAAGACACCTTGTTGCTCTCTTAACTAATGGTGGCCTCTTCTTCATCTATCTCTCTTATCTATCCTACAAATAAATCAATATCATATAATTATGAAAAAACTATTATTTATATTTATTGTCTCTCAATATCCATTAACTCATTCATCTCTCCTTAGTCTTCTCTCCCTTGTAAACAGCTTTTTAGGCTTACTCACTCAACATGCCTCTTCTAAGCTCATTAGGTAAATTAACCTTTTCATGAACCTGAATAAATTATAATATATGTCCATGAATTATCCTATACTCCATTTTATGGTCTTCATGACCTACCTCTTATCCTTTTTTTATCCCTTTTATTCACTTAAGTCCACACACACTTATCTAGCTCAAATGGGCCAATTAGGTCTTGCTTATACACTCAACTCTTGATCTTATCCAACTGGTTAGATAATAATATTTCATACATTTATTACCATTATAATATATCATTTCATATGTTAAAAATGATAATAAATCACTAATTTAGTTGGTCATAACCCAAAGAGGCCAAACCCCCATTAGAACTAGTTGAGACCTAATGCCATTAGGTCTTCTTAAAGCACACGTTACCACTCAAACCCATTTAAACATATTAATCTTCCTCAAATGGATTAAAAACATCAAATTTACCTCCAATATACCATTTATAACATTATCTTATGTCTACACCACTTTCTAGTCTAACTCACTCCTTGAACCATGTTATTAGGCCTAGTTGTCATTAGGCCTTCTCACTATCTGAAAGCCTATCTTACAAAACATAAGTATACAATAAAATTTATAAAAAAAACACTCAAAAAAATAAATTAATTGAGTTTCCATGACCTCATGAATACCAATATGTCCATTGTACACCTTCACTCAATCTCCAAGCACCCAAAAATACCTCTACAATACTTTCACTCTATTGTACACAAAAGCTCCAAAATATAGTCAAGAACTTTTGATTATTAACAATTGCCTATGTACTTCAAAAAAATAAAAATTAATGAATTATATAATATTTAATATATACAACATAATACCATTATTTTTAATCTTTTATATTAGGTAATATAGGTTAGAAACATCTTCCTTATTAACACACATAAAACTTTTAGAAACCCTAAAAACACAATCTTGAGGAATACTATTGTTATATCATGTAAGGGTAATTTAAAAAATTATAATTCACCTTAATATCTCCTATATGACATATATTTCAACTTAAAATGGATATATCATATGTGTTGGTGTCATCTATTTGTCTTGAAAACCAATTTGTTATCTCTCTCTTATACAATCCATACTCAACCAAATAGGCCATTTTGGATTTCATATATCAACACCTTAAAGTGATTAAATTTTTTTATTAAATCATTTATAGATAAAAAACATTAAAAAAAACAATATATTCATTAGATGCATCAAATCTTTTCATATGGATTCAAACTCTTCACTTAACTTGGCAAACCTAGAATAGTCAAACTATCTTAAGAACTAGTCATGGTAAACATGACTTCTAAAACTTATAGGATAATATTCAGTATATTATAATGAAATTTTATGATCCTATACCAAAATTATAATTAATAAAATCACAAATATATATATGTAAAATAGAAAATGTGGAACAAATAGACCAATCTTTGAAACTCACTCTTTCACTATCTTGACTCACATAGACATGTCATTTTGAGAATACTTTATTGTCTATATGTGAGTATCTTAAAAATTTCCAAACCAAGGAAAAATGAGGTATAGGTATTAAATAATGAAATCAAAAATTTGGATTCATCCCTAATCTTTTGCAACCAATCCCTAATCTTTTTCTCACTTTGATTTTTCTCATTGTTTTCACTCTTTGTGAGTTTAGTGATAGGTCAACTTGGGTGATAAAATTAGTTGGCATATATATTATATATGGTCCAAAAAACACCATGAAAATTAATAAAAAAATATTTACCTTCAACCTCCATCTACTTACATGCATTGACCTAGTCAACCCTACTTGTAGAATCAAATTCTTTAAAAATAAGTAATTTTCTAAGCTTTTACTCACAATAATAACACACCACTACCACTTGGATATCCCTGGAGGATTCATCTACACCATTAAACTATAAATTAGGACTTACCAATCCATTCTAGGTCATTGTCAACATGATGTTCATCATCAGGTCAATATGAGGGTTTAGAAAGGGTCTTAGACCAATTCTAGTGTTAGGAATTGTTCATATAGTATTGACCCTAAAATTCAAAAATAATTATTGGATATGTAATCCAAGACCCTTCCCCATCTCTCCCAAAAATCTCAATTACCCATGTAATTATCAAACATGTCAATGAGCATCTAAAATTCCTTCTCGAGTCTACAACTCTTCAAATTACATGTATAAGAGACCTCAACATGTGTTTTCTTTCTTTTTCTTTAAATCCATGGCCTCAGAATTGATAAAAAAAAATTGACATGACATATCAAACCTCAATATATTTTCAAATTTTCTTAAACACATTGTAAACTCATCTTAACCCTTCATTACACCACACTAGGTCTCCATGCACATTAGGTCTTAAACTACCAGTGATACTTTAGAACTTGATCACACTAGAAAAAATATTATATTGTTATCAAATCATCACATAGATGTAAAATGAGATTATTCCATGATCACAATCATCCAACCTTTTTCACACAAGTCTTATATTGTTCACCTCATCAAGCTACCAAGCTTGTGCCTTCTTACTAGGTTTCTTCATGTTGGGATAAAGATACAACCTAAACCTTAGAACTCATATAAAGAATAAAATAAATTATACACAGTGTTAACACAATGTCCATAATTTTTTCATAATCTCTATAACTAATTTTCATAACTTTAATCTCATACATATCTATATCAACATCACTATACCTCTACATGCCATTTCCATGCTTTAGGAACTAGTCTAAACACACATGCCTACTAGGTATCATAACTCTTTGAGACCTTAATACCACTATAGATGCACTTTTAAACTTCCTCTAAATTTAATAACCTCATACCATGATCAACTAATTCTACACACCTATAATCACTCAAATTATCACACCTCACTATGTTTCACATTGGATTACATTTGATCACCATATATCACATTAGTAGGCTCAAAAAGTTAAACACACATCAATAACCATAGCCACCTTCTTGTTCTTCCTTTGACATCTTTACAAAATTAATGCCACAAACACAACTATAGTAACATACCTCAATAACATGTAATATTAACAAGGATAGGAATACTTGGCATAAAATCTATAATTTTTCCATATACAATGTTATGGTGATATCATCATTCATTATAGGGAGTCTATTAATGAAGTGAACCAGTAAAAATGCATGACTACAAATTAACATATTTCCATTAAAATTATAACATTACATACATGCGCATTCCATTAGTAATTAAAAATGACATGTAAACCAAATAGATTATAGATTAATGCAATAATATTCATCATTAATTATATCTCATAACAAAATATAGAGTTCGTAACAAAGTATGTGTTCAGTCTATACTACTTAACAGCTCAGAGGCTCATAGATGATCTTAGGCACTTATAGTGGATCCAAGTGGCCTCCATACTATTCTTAAACCTTAATGGCTACTAAAACAATGTCTACAAAGAGTCATTTTTCTAAAGTTCCACTTTAATTTCTTCCTCTCCCCTTCTCTTCTAGTTCAAGATCCTTAAATAGACTTTAGAAGCATCTTCGCTGGGGTAGAAGGTGCACAATGAGTGTTGACCTAGAAATTTATCATCATAACCATTAGCTCCATGTATCTTTGAACTTTTTTTTTATAACTACCATGTCTCTTAAAATCATTTCAGATTCCCTAAAAACTCAGGAGATAGTTAGCCACCTACTAATTGGTGAAAAACATGTGATGTAACCTTCAATTAGATATAAAATGAGGAAAGGCTAACCACTAAAAAAATAATCCCTTTTCACCTAGGTTGATGTCATATTTACATGAATATATTACTTAACTAGTTATGGGCCCAACATTCGCCCATACAAAAACTTTATTCCGTAAGCTATCAAGGTCTTGGGATCATATAAATTGGGTAAATTCTCCTTGAGTTCAGTGAAGAAGTCTTTAAAGCCCTTAAAGGTGATCTTGATTTATTATATGGCACTATCTATCTTTTTGGACATAATAGTGAGCACAAACACATCCATTTTATCCATCTCCTTATGAAAGGATTAGACATTGGCTTTCACCTTTTTTACACTCTCGTCTAAGATCTCTCCTTCTCATGGGCCTTAATTTGTAGAGCACAAAAGAGTGATTTTAATTTCTACTCTTGATCCTTGATTTAGTTATTGATAACATTCACATTCCACATGATTTTCATCCACTCTAACCTAATTTTTGAGTATACTTGATTCATCAACTTCTCCTTCTCCTTCTCCTACTTTAGGCACACATCTATTACTAAGGCTTGGTTGGATAAAATTATGAAAATGGCATCTGTTACCTCCATGCTCTCTTATAATTTTTTCAAGACATCTTCTACATCTTATATCTTATTATATATCTCTTTTTATAGCATAATGATAGTATCTTATTCTTCTTATTCCTATGTCAGCTTTGGTTTTAACCTTGGCAGTATCTAATCTACCCATGCACAAATATTATTAACCTCTGAAAGGTATCAAGTGGAGATGTTGACTAAAAGAGATGGTTCAACCACCTCCATGCACTCAGAGTTGTTACAACTTAAATTTATTAGATTTTGCCTCATCCTTGGCTTTTTTGAGGATATTTTTTCATTTCCTCACCTTGTTGTCATTGATGATGTTCTGATATGCAACTTCTGTGGCTATTCTTATCAGTGCATTCTTATATTAGACTAGGTTCATCACATGAGGTTTAATAAGGAGGGAGTCCTATCCCTCCTTAGGATCTTCTAGTCTTGAATTAGCCACTCTAAGTGCCTCAAATTGGGGCTCATCCATGTATTTACATAGTTCAAATGAGATTTGTTTTCACATCCTAGTCATGGCAGCTTGGGTGGAATAGTGTCATACATATTGAGATCTTCCTCCATAATTCTTTTATGTGATCTCTTTTATATTAAGCTCCTTATCATATTTCTCAATGATGGATTTTTTGTATGTACTTACTCCTCTTCACTAACACCACTACTCTCTTTGGTTCTCTCCTCTAAGGATTCACTTATTTTATCCTTGGGGATTTCTTCCTTGGGGATTTCTTCCTTGGACTTTTCCCCCTTGTCCACTTCTTCATCCTGGGGTTTTTCAATACTTAATTCCAAGTAATTTCCTTTAGTTATAGCATCACCTTGTTACTATAGGTATTCCTCTACCATCTTTATTTTGTATTCTAAGGTTCCAATATTGCCTTCTTTTTCTTCAAACACACCTTCACTACTTGGACATGCCTCTTGCATAGCTTCTTAGGCCTTCATGGTGGGTTCACTTGGTGCTTACCTAACCAATTCAAATGTTGGTCCTATACTTGTGATAACCTTTAGGACCCTTTTCTCTAACTTGGCCAATATATTTTATTGAATAAGCCTCTACTTATCATCAAGTTCTAATGCCTTATTGATATCCTCCTCATTTAATCCCATCATCTTCCAAGCCACTCTTTTCTCCTCAACTATTTTTAGAGGTAGTGGTGAGGCCTCCTCGCTAGATTTCAATGCTAGTTTCCTTGGAGGGAGTTTTAGTGAGGTGGAATTAGATGTGAGACTTATCATTTCCTCTATTACTTGAAGTGTGGAGGTTGTGCCAATTTAGAGGGATTCTTACACATTTTTAGCACTTGGATCCTCTTCTCCTTCTTCTATCTATAGGATATAGGTCCCTATTCATTCTTCTTCATTTTCCTCCTCTATTATGGGTGTGAGGGTCACCTCTTTCTCCATCTCTACAATATTTATAGTATGGAATGCAGTAGGTCCCTTGGTCTTTTTCTTTTGCTTTTTGATGGAAGAATCATTTTATTGCACAAATATCATGTGATTATTTAGAGTGGGGGGTATAATTGTTTATTTAGATGAAATATTTAATTGAATGTGCTTTGTGATCTCATCTAGATTCTCACCTTATTTCCTTTGGAGTTTCTTCTCTTATAGCTTTGACGTAGCCTTCCCTTCATCACCAATTAGGAGGGGGTGATCATAATCCTTTCTAGGATTTCTTACTTTCTTATGTGGATTTATCTCATAATAGAGGTCAAATATCCTCCTATTTATTATCACCCTATAGAAGGGATGGATGTCCATCATATCAATGTCATCTTCATTAACTTTGGTGGCCTTGGATTTGGGGTGCACAAACTAGTACATCATCCTTATTCTATCATGATCCATGGTTTTAACTAGGATATCAAGCTATTATGTGTTGGGGATTCTCCTTAGTGTCACCATGAAATACTTAGTTGAGAATTCATAAGGCAACTAGAACCACCCTAATGGGTTCCCATCTGTGAGTGCTAGGCACACCACATAGAAGTGTTGCATCATGTGAAAGGTTATAATTCCCACTAGTTATTAGGGAAATTCTTGAGGGATGAACCATTCCTTCTTAAAGGATTATATTTACCTATCAAACCACCCTTGCACATTATTTTTATACTTCTATGAGAATCTAGGTGGGAAAATGAAGTCCCAATACTTCATCATAGGGGACTCATAGTTGGGTGGGAACACCCATAGGTGGTCATCATCAACATCCAACATTCTTATCTCCAACATTACTATTAAAATCAACATATACCCCAATCATAAGGTCTCTCATACTTGATGGCACTCTTACATGTTTTGGAATATCTATTCATCAACTAACTTAGATATGTTGAATTTCACACCTTATGCCATGTGGGGGGAAATGCATAGGAAGGTTTTGCTAATGTTAAACCACTAAACACTAGGGAATGGTTTGGTACTAAAAAGTTGCATCATTTCCCTTATGATGGGATATTGGAAGTCCTTAAAGGGGAATATAATCCCTAACTTATATTAGCCCAAGAGATTTGTGACCCTTTCAACCTCCACCTCATCCTCCATCATTTCTTAGATGTCTGACCTGTAATAGCTAGCCACATGGTTTGGCTAATAAGGATCACTAAGATCCTTATGTGCCATCTTGAAAATTAGAATTGGTCACCATATACTCTCAAGAGGAGGAAATGCACCAAGTCTTATGGCTTGCTAAATCTTGGTAGCTCAAATAGTTTCATGGTGCCTATGATTGCTAATTTATCTTTGATGGATACATCTAAGAGTGTGGAACCTACCTTTTTCTTCTTTCCCATGTCTACCATATAGTCCTTGTTTAATTTTTACACCCTTTTACTTATTTTGTGGTTATAATGATTTAATTTTCACATATGTGTAAAGTACACCCACTTCACCCCCACCATGACCTCGAGGGGGTATCCCATCTCTTTATAAGCAAGTTTTGCACTTGCTTCTAGATCTAATTCTATGATTCTCATGCCTTCTACCATCTGCACCTCTATTTTCATGGCCACTGCCTCTCTCACCACCTATGATTTCTTCACATCCTTATGCACCTATGGTGGACCTATGATTAGCCTTGCTTTACCCATCTTAAACCTACTACTATTTCAATATGACTAGTTGATTCTAATGAATCCCAAAAATATTCTTGACACTTCTTCATAATCATGGAAAAAGTGATTAATCATTTATCTCTCAATCTTCTTACCCTGTTAATGGTGGTCTAGTTATTCTTTTAAACTTATACTCCCATTTTTCTCTACCAGTTTCTCTCCACTCACCTCCTTTTAAACTCAGGGTAGAGCACAATCTTGTTTGTGGTATTTAGTTCTCACTCAAGGGGGGGTGATGTGTGTAACTGGTTCTCTCTGGTAGCATTTTTTAGGTTTAACGGCTTCATCTCTTTGCTCTACTTAGAACCCTTGAAAATGATAGAACCCTACTACTTCAACTATATGATTTTTTAGATGATGTTTTTAGATACCACATTGATGGATGTTATCATGTGGATTTATTTAAATCTACTAAACCCATAATTTTTGCTAAAATTCACCACCACCTACTTATTTATTATAGATTTTTGTTCTTCTATCATCATACCATTAAATTTACAAATGGTTTATTTTATGAAGTGATAAGTTTAAATGGTCACTTATCACCATCCATTGGGTAGATATTGTCTATCATGATGGTAATTCTCTTGTATTTTGTTCAACTTGGCATGACCTTCACCATTCTTATGGAAACTTGGGTGCAATGCTTCACATACACATGATTTATCCTCCAAGGTTCCATCTCTTCTTAGTGTTGTGATTATTTTCAAGTGTACCTCTCTTTCTTGGTTTATTTATTTTTGCTTTCATGTCTCTTGATTTGGCCTTCCCTACCCCATACAAATCTTTATGTTATTCCTCTAACAGCTCAATGTATTTTATTGATCTCTTGCACATGAACATTTTGTGTTCCTTCTTTCATTAACTAGTAGTTATCGATTTCTAAATTTGGAAAACTTCACATGCACCCAAAAAATTTGGTATCTATCCTTAGGTGCTTAAAAAACAATTGTGTTCAACTTACCTAACTGGATTTATGCATGTAAGCACCAAAATAGTTCTCTTGTGGGCCTGAAAGTGCCACACTTATTTACTCAACAAAAAAGAAATAACATAAAGAAAGATTTGGCTTGAGCCAAATTTTATTATGGTCAAAAATAAACAACCAACTTGTGATTAGGAAGTCTATGTTAGATGGTACAAGCACCATCCTATTGACTGTATATATTCAATCTATTGCTATTGGAATACCCAAAGAACATTTCACCCATCAACATACACAACCGGTATGCACCATGTTGGGTGAATATTTTATTATCAACATAATGGTATTATAATGGTTATTTCAACCACAATTTGATGAGATAAAATCTCTCCTCAAGACAATCGGAGGATCCCTTTTATTGTTAACTAACACAACACTTAATTATTTACACTTATTTACAATAATTTTATCATAATGGGTGTTGTCATATCATCAAATTCTCTTTTTTATAATTTATGTTCAATAAAAAAATTACTTATATTCTTTGTGATATAATTTGAAAATATAAGATCACTTTATGAACCAAATATAACCAGTATTCAGATTTGTTAGCTAAAAGATTAACAAGAATAACACCAATAGAGTAAACTTAAAAGATAGAATAATGTGCAACCCAAAGTCTTCACCTTATTTCTAAGAAAGATTAAAATTATCAAATAAGAATAAATGGAAGCTCAAAGTCTCCTAAATAATTCACTTTTAATGTGATCATAACCCCAATAACTAAAAAGTATCTCAAAGACTCCAAAATCAGCTTCCTAGCACCTTCTGTCTTATAGAAATTTCATAACATAATTCAATCAAATCATAATAAAGTGTAATGGAAAATAAATAAGAAAATATCCAACACACCACATTTTTATCTCAACACAAATATTGAAATATCACTTGATTTTCTTATAGTAAATAGAATTCAAGATTTACAATATGAACACAAAGTTTCAAAATTGTTTCTCAAATCAACAACATTTATCTTCTATAGAAATTGGTGATCATTTTTACAAATAAAATACTCATATTTATAAAGAGGATCTATGAAAAAAATAGGAAAAACATAAATGAATTGACTTATTCATTGATAGAGTCCAATTTGACTTAGGACTGTGCACTTTTCCTATGTGCAAAATGAACCAAACAAAAATACACATGAAAAGTTTAAAAAATAAAAAAGTGTCCTTAGACACATGAGTTTCTTATTATTCATTGCCTCTCTATATTCTATGAACACTTTTTTGCTTAGAATGACCTTATTTTTAGCCAAGAGTTCCATCTTGAATTGTTGCAATTGAGTCTATGTATGAATATCATTATCTGTTAACCTTTGTAAGAATTTTGTCATGTTGACATGACCAATTTATGTATCTTTGATATGATAAACATTGGATTGAACTATGGACATTGAGACCACTTATTTGAATTTTTATTTCATGGCTCTCTTAGTAAGAGAAACCTCTATCATTAGTTGAGAAACCATAAGAGAGTGTTCACATCCTTCAGAGTTAGCATCTTTTTACTTTTATAGGAAGCATGAAAAAGTGGAGAAAAATTGCACCTATGTACAAGGTAGTAAATCACTTCATGTAGTTTATAGAATTTTCTCTAAACTACACCATGGGGTAGGTATATAGTACAATCCAAATAAAATTTTATAATCTGCATGGGTCTAAAAGTTTTGTGTGTAGTTCAGAGAAAATTCTCTGATCTACACCATATTCCCTACTTGAGTATTGGGTAAGACATAGTGAAATTTGGAGAAAATTATCCAAAGTGCACCAATAAGATGGGGTGAAGTTTGGAGAATATTTTTTGATTTACACCAAAATAAAATTGGTGCAATTCAGATAAAATTCTCTGACATGCACCAAATTGAACTTGGTGCAGTCTAGAGAAAATTCTTTGACTTGCACCAAAATGAACTTTGTGTAATTCAGAGAAAATTCTCTAATGTGCACCAAAATAAACTTGGTGTAGTCCAGATAAAATTCTTTGACTTACACCAAAATGAACTTCATGCAGTCTAGAGAATTTTTTTTTGACTTGCACAAAAATAAACTTGGTGCAGTCTAGAGAAAATTCTCTGACTTAGACTAAAATGAACTTGGTACAATCCAAATAAAATTATCTAACTTGCACCAAAATGAACTTGTTTTAATCTATATAAAATATTCCAATTTGAACCAACATAAACTTGGTGCAATCTAGAGAAAATTCTCTGACTTGCACCAAAATGAAAAACACCCACAAAAGACTAACTTTTTTTTTAGGATAGACAAATGCAAGAAGGTAATGATTGGCCTCATTTTTGTGTGCCTAGAGCTCATGGGATATTAAATGGATAAGTTTCATAGGGGTTATCCCATGAATTGAGCTTGATAAATTCAAATATAACACATCAATATCCAATATACTATGAATGACATAAGGTCCCATCCACCTAATCTATAACTTATCTAGGTGCCTAAGGGACTAAAATTCATATAGCACGACCAATACACCTTCTATAAATACCTTATGCTTAATGTGATTATCATGCCATACATTTTGTCATGCCTTTTCTTCTAATATCTCTATTTTTATTGGGTGCATGTCTCATCCAAGTACTCCAAGTCTTTCAGACATGTGCATAATGAGGGTACTAGGAATTTCATAGGTAAAATAGCCTCTATACCAAACACCAATTGAAATGGTGTAATCTTGTTTAGGTGATTGTACATAGTGTGATAGGTCCAAAATATTGTTGACACATAGTCATCCTAATACTTTCAACTAATGTTACATATTTTAGTGAGGTACATCCCTAATATTTTATTGAATGCCTCTACAATGCCATTAACTTGGCAGTGGTAGGGTGTTATTTTATGGTGTGCCACCATATATTCCATCACCAATATATGAACAGTTTCATTGAAGAAGTGGGCACCATGGTTTTCATTCAAACTAAGTGGGCATCCATAGCTACTGATAATATTTTCCTAAATGAATATTATTGTTTTGGTAGTTGTACAATCTTTGGTTAGTGCTACTTCAGTCCACTTGGTGAAGTAATCTATGGTAGCTCGAATGCACCTTATACCTATTCATCTCACCATGAGAGTGATAGGTCTAAGGCCCATTTTTCAAATGGATTTGGGAAAGGATGGGGATGAGAGGAATTTCATCCCAATGGTTTGGTTTTCCCATGCATGGGTAGATGTTACATGCATTGGCATACTATTTCATATCATGAAATAAAGTTGTCCACCACAATATTGATTATAGTACTTTTCATGTTATAGCATCTCCAAAAAAATGGACTCCAAAAATCCCTTCATGAACTTATTATAGTATTAAGTCCCATTCATACCCTATTACACATCAATGCATGACTTCATTATGGCTCAACTTTTACAGTTCCCACCAAAGAGTTGAAAAAGAATAGTGTAAACTATGAGCTGCTTCTTCTCCTTTATAGTTATGGTCTAAGGAATAGATCTAGAGGTTATTAATGTGGTGAGCTATGCCAAGTCTTATAGGATGTGTTGGACCCTATAAAATTATGCATCAGGTTTATCATCTTTGATTGGCAGTGATGTATCACCATAGTTGATGTAGGATAGATGGTTTGGGCCCAAGTTCTATTTTTTACGCTTTACTACAATAGAGAATTGGAATTATTGAAACAAAATAATCCATCATCAAATACACGCATGAAAAATGGGATTGTTCACCAAGTAATTAAGTGCCTCATGATCACTGAAGAAGATGAAGGTGGTCATCAAAAAATATTTTCAAAACTTATATAGGGCATAGACCATGGCAAGCACCTTGTGTTCAGTTGTGGTGTAGTTTTGTTTTGCCTTGGTTAGCTTCTTACTTATGAAAGAAATGGGATGATCCATTTTCCCTTTGCCTAGTTGTGTGAGAATGGCATTGAATGCAATACCAAAAGCATTGATGTGGACATAAAGGGATCTACCCAGTTGAGAAATTTTAGTATCAGTGTATTTGCTAGTTTTAAATTTAGGGTCTCAAAATTATCTTCCTATGTTATGCCCTAATAAAATGGGTCATACTTTCATAAGAGTTCCTCTAAAGGCACCAAAATCTTATCATAATTTATTATGAACTTCCTATAATACCTATAATTCCCAAGGAAGGTGTGAATGTTTTTCTATGTTGATGGGGCTTGAAGTTGAATGACGATTAAAATCTTGGCCAGATCAATGAGCAGACCATCCTTGCAGATGATGTACTTGAGAAAAGTTCCAAATGGAATTATGATAACACACTTCTTGAGGTTCAAAAAAATTTAAAAATACATACACCTTTTAAACATTAGGCATACATTATCATAGTGATCCCTCACTAACCCATACACTATCCAATTGTCTAAGTATATGTTGATGCTTAGAATTGCATTGTTTCCAACACCAACAATGGGGAGTTTCAAGAATGTGGGACTTGCGACCTGAAATGACCTCCATATTTTAAAGAAGCTGGTTCTTCTTTATCTAAAAAATATTATGGGAAAAAGAATATAAATTTAATAGAAAACACCAATACAATGAAAGAAAATCTAACTATGGCGATGTGCCTGAGTTTAATTCGATCCTTAATACTAAGCACAGTGAAGCTATATTTAAGATTCAATTACATTAAAGAGAAAACAATGCATGATCAATGTAAAAGATGAAAACAATAGAATCAAAGGCTCACAACTTAGACTATTTTTGCAGTAACACAAAAAATATCAATAAAGGCACAAACTCAGTCTTCTTATTAATTTTCTAGTCACATAAAAGGCACAGATACATGCATAGTTATACAAACTTTCTAAATCAAGAAAATAGAACAAAGGAAAATGATATTACTGGCCATAGCAAGAAAGTCTAAAACATCTTGATAATAATCTCTCGCAAAAAATTCTCTCTATCTTTTGATCTTTTTTTATGATCTTTGCACCCATATTTATAGCATCAGACTAGCTCTAGATTTCCCATACGTTCCCAACCCAATGGTCTAATTGAATTAGAAGTGTTTAACAAAAGATATATTTTGGATTTCTAACTTTGGTCTCTCTGTAATTTCAATTCCCAATGGCCTAACTAAACTAGAACTTAACTGAAGTGTTTAATAGAAGATTTTTTCTAGATCTAAAATATTTAGTCTCCCTACAAGTTCATTGGATGAATTAGATACATGTGACACTTTTCATTATGAAATAGGTGAGAACACTTGGTAGCTTCTACTTGTCTCACTTGAAAACCATCTCATTATTCAGGAGGCACCAAAAAATGACACTTGGTAGCTTTTACAACACTTACAGAAAACACATGGCACTTTTCATTGCATTATACTCTTTATTATGTATTTGTATCAGGAGTGCTCCATCTTTGACATCTATCACAGTCTGCTACTTTGAAACTTTATCAACTTACAAAAAATAGGACCCAAAACACTTCTTGCCTGAGCAGCTTCAAAATGGGAATGGGGATAGGTGTCTCTTTTCGTGTATCTTTAATAAATGACACATGTCAGCTTCCACTTGTCTATAGAATCTTTTAGGTACTTTTTTAGAATCTTGTGAAAGGTGACATGTGACGGTCTCTGTGAGGCTCTAGCTATACTATAGAAACATTCAGGCCTCTTTTTAGATTTACATGGATAGTGAAACTTGGCAGCTTCTATTGACTTTTAGAAATAAAACCTAGGGCCCACCACAATCTTTACCTAACAATGAAACAAAATGAAGAAACTATGGATGTTGACACTTGGCAGTCTCTACTGAGCTTTAGCTAGGGACACACAACACTTTCCACTACTTTTAGTAAAACATATTGAAACCTTCTATAGTTGCCACTTGGCACCCTCCATGTGCACTGAGAAAAGCTTATCGAAAGAAGCTTTTTAAACTCATAAGAAACTTGAAATGTGGATGCCGACACTTATCACACTCCACTAAGTTATAAATGAACATGTGGCACATTCCACTTAACTTCTAGAAATTATAAAATGTGTCTCGACTAATGACACTTGGCAGCTTCTACTGTGTCAAAAACTTCACTACCTTGAAACTAAAACGTGTAGGGACAAAACTTGGAGTGCACAACTAAAACTCAAAAAATAAAATGTAGAGTATTTTACTCTACAGTTCTTGGTGACCCTAAGGACTTTTGAGCCTACTAAAAAAGAATCTAAAATCTCCTGCATGATTGAATGTGGCAAAAATCACAACTTTAGTAAGGCCGTCTACTAAATAGACCACTCAGCATAAGATAATCCCTACTTATTTTGCAATTCATGGAAGGCTAAATCAAGGTTGATGATGTCCTTGTGTGAAAAATTCTATAAAATATGAACTACAACCTTCAATTGAAATTCAAGCTGGGACATGGGAACCAAGACAGCTTCCACTTCTAGTACTGTTGAATCATTAGTTAAACCCTAGAAAATTGGTCGATCATTTTGCCTGGTTAACAAAAAAGGTTTAATCTCATCAACCATAAACATAGTGTTGCTATCAAGAAAAGGGGAGGGAAGACCCAATTTCACTAGATCTACAATATGTTGTTTCATGTCTTTGATTCCTTCTTTCACCACATCTAGAAGCTCTTTACAATTAATTGCTGCAGAGTTGCAACTAAGAATTTTGTTCACCCCTTTTACAACAATCATTATGTCAATAATCCCTACTATTGATAACATTCCATTATTTGCATCATATAGCTTTTATAACAGCATTTGAGAATCAAACACTCTCAAAGAGATAGTGGACAAAGTGGCTTCAATTGAAGTCTCCACCTTTTCACACAATTTATGTGCATTTAGCAGAAAGGGTAGAGAGGGTCTAAGCTGAGTAATCTCCTTAGAGATTCTTTTCCATATTGATACATAAAGATCCTTAACTAGATTCAAAACTCCTACATTCTTTATCTTATTAGCCAACTCAAGTGTCAATTATTCTGTTATTTGTTGCTTAGCTTGAAGTTGGGCCTGTATGACAGTGGTATTGTTCTGCTCATTCAATAGTTTCTATTGAAATTGAGTGACCTGTTGCAAGTTTTCCTCACAATTTTCCTATAATGTTGCCTTTTCATACCTTAGGGCTATCACTATAGCTTTCTCCTATGTCAGTTCCTCTTTCAAATAATCATTTTGGTCCTGAATAGCCTGGTGAGTCTAAAAAAAATAGTATGTTGCAACTGTTTGTTGAGACTCTCTATTTCATTATTCTTGGTTTTGATTTCTATACTTAGACCACTACAATTTTTTTTCTCTTGAGCTAAACTAGCCTCCATCTTCTGTAGCTTCTTTGATACTTTCAAATAATTAGTAACTGCAATAGAAATGGATTCATTTAGTAGCTCAACCCTATCTTGTGGTCTAAGAAGTGACATATCCATAGCCACTGCATTCATTGTATAATCTTTGGGCTGCATCTACTTATTTGGTTTGACTACATTAGGTGAAAAATGGGTCATTATTAGTTGATATTGGATTGGGTCAAATTGTGACCTCATATGTGGTGTAGCCAGAGCTTTATTATCTTTCATCCTCTTTTTCTCTATCTGGGCTTCTCTAGCCTTCTTAGAAGTATCTACTTGAGTTTGGAAGGTAGAAGGAGAGGCAATGTGCCCACCTACAAAAGGATAACCCTATGGTAAACCATAAGGAATAGCCAAATGTTGGCTAGGGGGAATCTGAGGAGGTACTCTCTTTGGGATAGAGGGGGGGAAATGAGGCAATGATGTGGCCTGAGTATGAATAGGTGGGGAAAAATGAGATATGAGTATAGTAGAGGTGGCAGAGGATATTATTTGGCTAGATGGGATTGTCACCCCTATAGAAGAAGAGAGAGATTGAGAAGAAGGAGAAACAACATGTACCTGAGGACTAACCGATGTACTCAGTGTTTGATGTTGTGAGGGTTCTACATCCTCCTTTGAATTAGGCTAAAGCTTCAGCCTCTTATGTTTCCTTGGCATTTCTTCTTTTGGTTGTGTTTCCTTCTCTTCAACATTTACCACTGCAACTAGTGGTGATTATAAAAAATTGGGAACCCCAAAGGCTGACACTGATGGAGAAGTTTTGGGTGGTGAAGACAACACACTCTTTTATTTTTCAATGGCACTGAGAGACTGGGGCCAGATAGTTACAGTGACTGTAGATGAGGTTTGTCTTGGGGCCTGTACTGTATCAGGGCTAGAGACCAAAGATAGATGACATTCATCCCATATTTCCTCCCATTTATCATCTAAATCTACATTTCCAAAAGAGAGAGTTGTCTCACAAATCTCCTACCTATACCTCTAATAGGCTTCTATTTTCTCAAATTTCTAGCCTTTGTTCTTTAATGTCATTCTTAAACTAGAAGTCATTCTAATTTTAGGATCAAAATCCTTTTTCTTAACATAAAAAGTTTCCCATAGCCTGGCTTCCTAAAGGGGCAAATCCATTAATTCCACATACCAATCAGGAATATCTTCCTTAGGATTTCTTCTATTTTCCCAAAAGGGATGGCCCTCATGTACAATTCTAGCAGTAACCTTGTTATTCTTGACCCATAAAGTTATGAAACTACTTGGGTCATATCCCCATTTATCTTCAATCAGAAAGAAACCTAGGAAAATTAGCTTTCTCAATAACACATGCTCAACATCTCTGACCTCTAGGGCCATGTTGTTTGTTACCCATAGAATATCATACATTTTCTTCTTTATATTCCCAGTGCCATATTCATTATCCACCACAGACACTTTTTGGGTGACCTCTAAGAATGCTAACCTAAGGGTCAAAATCTTAGGTAGCAACATTGGTTCTCCACTAAAACCATGGACTCTAATAATAGTGTGATGGGATCCAAAAAATTAATCACAAGGAATAGTGCAATTTGTCATAAGGCCTGAGACACTTGGAGCCAATCTATTTTCAACAGGATATGGGCTTAGATGATAAAAGGTAGGGGTAATAAAAAATTGTCAAAATTCATATGGGTCACTAGTTTTAGACAAGGTATGTGTCCATGTAGACACATGAATGGTCCTATTATGACCGAAGCTTGAGTCATACATATCTAGATGCATGTATTAGGAAAAGATGCCAGAGTTTTGATAAAACATAAGGTGAAATAGATAAGAAGAATACCTAAAACCCCTTTAGATTTGAAATGGGTGAGTTGGTCAACCATTGAATCTACAATTTGCTCAGATAAATCCAGTCGATACTCCTGAGACTTGTCAATAGTTTTCAATCTGCAGAGAATGGCCATCTGTTCTTCATAGACAGTTATATCTTCTTTCATTCCAAAAATTAATGCCATCATAGACAATGCCTCTTGACTGGCCTATGAAAATTGTGCTCTTGTTGTTGGCAGTACTGGCACAATGGTATCATCTTCCCCTGATTGTAATTCTGATTTTAGAAACCTCAATTGATTATTGACATTTGCCCATGTTTTTTGCATTTTGGCAATAGTGGGAAACATGGCTATCTTATCATGATACAGGGCCAACATGTCCTTGATGGCCTTTGGTGTAATTTGTACCATGAATGGACCCTATTGTATGGTATTCAAGGGTGCATGAAACAATTTGGTGCATATTTCAACCAAGTTAGGGCACATATGTACACTTGGGACAATGAATTGTGCCAGTTGGGAAGTCCATATCCTCATTGTGAATGTTTCATATTCTCTAACCTTGGCCCTCTAAATACATCTTTGATGTTCCCCTTCTCTAAGAGCTTTGCCAAGATTTTGAAGGATTGGGTCCATGATTCCATCTACAAAATCTTTCACCTTTGTTGGGTCATTTGCATAACCAACTTTAGGGACTCTAGTCTGTGGATAGGTCTTTAAGGGTTGTGTAGGGGCCGAAGCATCTGATTTTCTTATGAGAAGCTTCTCAATGGATTCATAAATCCCAGACCCTTGTTGTGAAGACTATGCCTCCTCCATATCTATGTTTATATTGGTAATTAGTGAGCTTATGTAACAGGTATGGAGCTTTGCAACAGGGAAGGAACTTTCACTAAGCAGGTTTGTTATGAATTGAAAATGTAGGTAACAGGGATTTTCTAGCAGATGCAAGAATGTTTGAGACACTGTTAAGATTTAACTCTTGTTATGGGGTATTTAATGACCCATCAAGTCTTGAAAATGGCATTAAAACTAGATAATTGTTAGCAAAGCTTATTAAATCTACGTGGGACAGTGAGTCAGACACGTCATGAAATGGTTGTGTAAGGTACTTTGGGGAATGTTGGAGATTTAAGTGAGATGTAATGAGTTGAGAGTTTTGAAAATTTTGAAAAAGACTCTAAGCTGCAGCCACGTGTTCAAAGAACACTTATTTAAAAGAAAGAGTGGGAAATAAAAATGGGAAAACAAAGCAACAAGGAAAGGGAAACTATCTAACTATAATACATTAGAGACATAGCTTAACTAAAATGTTTTAGGTAAATCCCATTCACAAGAATCTCTTCAGGTTCACCCTCCATTTTTTTGAGCTAAAATGAATTTTTTTGTTTACATGCATGAATCTTATAGGGGTGAGTGTGAGTCCATAATGCTTCAAATTTAGTGTGTTGACCTAGCTTGGCAGCTGTTGCATCCCATTTCAAAAAAATTGAGCCTACTTCGAAATGGGGATTTGAAGTCATTTTATCAAAGTAGTCTTTAATTATTTTTTGATGCTTTATTAATGAATCATGTGCTACATCCCTCTTTTCTTGAACTTCCAAGAGTTCAGCAAGTCTAACCTACATGGGGCCATTTTCCTCAATTTCAATCTTTTTTAACAACTAGAGAGCAGGAATCTCCAAGCTTAGGGGCATTACAGTAGGCTTACCATAGACCAATTCTTATGGGGACATTTTTGTCACCTGCTTAGGCATAATTCTATCAGCCCATAGTGATATATTAAGCACTTTATGCCACTCTTTGTGATGATCAACTCCTATTCTCTTAATAAGTCTAATCAAGTTCTTGTTGGTTGATTCTGCCAAACCATTACCCTAAGGGTAATAATTTGAGGAAGTTTTCAAATAGATTCCATGTTTTAGTGAAAATTCAGATACTTTAGATCCTAAAAATGCTTTAGCATTATCTAAAATTATGGTACGAGGAGGCCCAAGGTGAGTAGTGATACTCCCTATAAAGTCTAAGATCACATTTTCTATTGCTTCTTTAAGTGGCACTACCTCACTCCATCTGGTGAAATAATCTATGGTAGTTAGAATCCATTTGTGCCCCATACTTGACACTGGATTGATGATTCCAATGAAATCAAGACCCCATTGAGCAAAGGGTTCATCAACAATTATAGGACTAAGGGGCATTGTTGCATTCCTTCTCATCCCCACATAATATTGACAAGATTGGCATTTTTTTACCAGTTGATAACAGTTTGTAAATAAAGTGGGCCAAAAATAACCTACCTGAGTAATCTTTATAGCTATGGTCTTTGTAAAAAAATGTCCACCTGAGACTCCATGGTGCATCTCATGTAGTATTTTCTTAGCCTCATCTTTCTCTACACATCTTAAAAGTATACCATCAGTATTTCTTTTGAAAAGAACTTGATCAATTAAAACAAAATGGACCCCTTACTACCTATAGTATCTTTTCTTGTCCTGAGAGAGCTCCTTTGGGAAAATCCCATGTTTCATAAAATGGATCATGTTTGTGACCCAGGAGTTCTAATCAACTTCTTGTATCCTCAATATAGTTTCCTTTTATGTTTCTTTAGGCATCAACTTTTCTATATCTTGAGCCATGTATTGGCACAACCCCCTACCTCTGACTAGCTTAGTGGGTCTAACCTCTACATCATACTCAAGGATCTTTATTATCTAGTTTTCTCTTTTTTCATTAATTTCACCCTCCATAATGTATTATCTGACACTTGGGTGAGCCACAAGTATCAGAATCTTACTTCCTGATACCATATGCCTAAATTTCTTGAGGTCTTTTACCATAGCATATGCCTGTTTCTCCACAAAGTTGTATCTGGTTTCATACTCCCTAAGAGTCCTTAAGAAAAATGCTATTGGGTATTCTCCCTCTTGTTGATCATCTTTCTGTGTTAGGATAGTAGCAACACTAAACTCTCCTCCATAAGCATACATTATAAAAGGCTTAGAAAAGTTTGGGTTACTGAGTACTGGGGCTATTGAAATTACTTTCTTGACATCTTCAAAGGATTGTCTTCCTTTTGTAGTCCACTTAAACACCATGTCTTTCTTTAAAAAGAGTGTCACTAGTATTACTAGGCCTATGAAGTCTGATATGAACTAACTGACAAAATTAATTTTCCCCAAAAAGGACTGAACAACTTTCTTATTTACTAGTAGGGCCAAGTCCATTATGGCTGCAACTCTCTCTAGATCTATAGAGACTCCTTCTTTGGATACTATATGTCCCAATATTTTGCCTTGAGGTACTACAAAGATACACTTCTTAGGATTCAGGGATATTCCAATTTCTTGACACTTCTTAAAAATAGACTCTAGATGATCAAAATGATCAACAAAATTCTTGAAAAAAATAGTGAGATCATCAAGATAAATTAGGATGATTTTATTTATGAGTTCCCCAAATGCTACATCCATAGCTCTTTAAAAAGTGGCTCCAGCATTTGATAGACCAAATGGCATCTTGGCATATGCAAATGTTCCCCATTTGGTAGTAAATGTAGTCTTGTGTTGGTCTTCATCAGCCAACCAAATTTGATTGTATCCAGAGAAACCATCTAGCAAGAAAAATCTCTCTGATCTAGTCATAGTCTGTAAAATTTGTTCCATAGATGGCAGGGGATAGTGATCTTTTAGAGATTCTCTATTTAGGTCTCTAAAATCCACATAGATTCTTATGTCACCATTATTTTTCTTGGCTGATACTAGATTCGATACCCAAGTTGAGTGTTTGATTAGAAAAATTATTTTAGAATCTAAGAGTTTCTGCAACTCATCCACCATTAGAGGTTCAATCCTTGGATTCACTGGCCTCTACTTCTATCTGATTGGCTTAGATCCTTTAGTCAGTTCTATTATGTGCTGAATGATTTCTCTGTTATATCTATGAAGGTCTTCATAGGTTCAAGATATTACTCTGTCATATATTTTCCACATGTCAATTAGTCTTTCCCTTTCCTCTTGAGTTGTAGAATTTCTAATCTTTAATTTTCTCCCTTCACTCACTTCTATCTTAGAATAATCTACTTTATTTGCTTGAAACCTTTGCTTCTCTAGGCTTACATCTTCTGGATCAAATAGGTTTTCTAAAGTGATCAAGCCTTTGGGAAGCTTATTAGTCTTTAATTGAATAACTTGGTCTCCATATGCTTCTTCAATTCTGGGTTACATTTGATCAACAAATTCCCTTGACTATTGCAAAAATGAGAGTACTTGAGAATCATTTTCAAAGACTTGCCAATTTTCATCATTGTCTGGGATAGTTGGCCTTACTATAACTTTGACTAGCTCATTGTTGACTAATAGACTAGTTACTGGGTAAAACTGTGAGCTAATTTGTGCCATCCTATCAGCTTCAGAATTTTGGATTCTAAGAACTACTTCAATATTAAAAGCTTCAAAATTTTCTATTAAGTCCCAAATTCTATGCCTATAGGATCTCATCCTTACATTTTCGGTTATTGCCTTTTCTCTGATTTGTTTCACCACTAGTTCTGAATCTCCTTTTACTATTAGATTCTTTACTCCTTTTTTCTTAGATAACATGAGCCCATGTACTAAGGATTCATATTTAGCATCATTATTAGTGTAGGAAAATTGGAAATGGATAGCTCTTAAAATTTTCTCACCATTTGGAGCAACAAGACAAATTCCTACTCCAGCACCATTTTTACTTCTAGCCCCATCAAAATTTAGGGTCTAGATTTCTGAGTCCTTTTCAAATTCTTGAGTCTTTGGCATTTCTTCCCTTAAAATATTTGGTATTTCATGATCTTCATCAAATATGACATAAGTTCCCAGACCAATAAAGTCATAATTTACATATGGGTCACTTTGCATCATAGCTAACAAATGGTTATTATTCTCTTCTTGGTCATGTTCAGTCTAGTCACCTAACTCTTCAACAAAGACCCTCTCTTCCTTATTTATCATAGCATGAGCTGCTTCTAATTTTGAGGTTGTTTCATTGGTGATGTGATCCTTAGATAGTGGTTTAGATAGTATTTTCATCTTTGAACCATATTTGGTTTTTAGGATGAGGTGAGACCAATCAAGTGACATATATCCTCCTATCTTGGCTGTGAAATCTCTAGATAAACATAAGCCAAATACAGGGGGTATATCTATGACTACCACATCTTGATTGAAAATTACATAGGGCAACTATATAATTTCAATGGGAGTTGTTTAATTTTTCCTATTATTTGTACTGATTTCCCATCCAGCTACATAACTCCTCTAGTAAGTGGCTCATACTTTATTTTTAAAGCATCTGCTATTTGATTAGGCATTATTGTAGTAATGGACCCTGAGTCTATCATTACATTATGCAATAGTTTCTTTCCAACTATCAAAGTCAAATAGAAGGGCTCTGGTTTGGATTTACTTACATCTGTTGCATTATTCAAAAGGGCTATTGTCTACAGAGGAACTGTGTCTTTGAGCATTTCTTTATTAGCAAGTCCTTCTTTAGTACCAATACATTTAAGCACTGCTTGGCCTTGTAGAGCTTCTTGTAATAGTTTATTTTGCTCAGTAATAGCTAATATGTCCCATATTGACACATGTGATAGGGTTCTCTTCAGCTAATCCACTACATTCACTAGTCCTAGTGTTTGGGTTCTTGGAAAATAAGGGTACCTTAATTTTTCTTGAACTTGTCCAAAAATTACTTGGTTTTGCACTAGCTAAGGCATTTCTTGTCTAGCAATTGTGTTTTGATGACCTTGAAATGGAGGATTCCCCATAACTTCATTATTTGTGACTTTAGGTTGTTCCATCATCCTTCTCTTTGATCTAGTGTAGTAATCTGATTGTACTACTAGCTTCTTGGAAGTGGAAGCTTCAATCAAGAATATTGACTCTTCATCTTCAACCCATGAAAACAAAGCATGTTCAGGGGCTATTTCTTCTTCTTTTTTTAAGGACATCCCTTGCATCTGAGCCATCAGGACTAAAATTTGCATACCAGGGGATTGGTAGGCTTGAGTGTCAGAAGTACTTGTAAATTGTCCATCCATTCTTCTTTGCTTTGCTACCTTTTGTTGTAGATTACCCATGGGTAAATCTCTAGGCATATGAGCATTTTTACAAGGGAAACACTAGGCATTGGTGCCATCTACATAATTATTCTTCCCTTGAACAATCTCCCTATTTGGATTAGGGGGAATAATTTGTGAGGGTGTAGGGACTGCAACTAATTGGTTTGTTGGCTGAGGGTTAGTTTGCCTTTGAGGACCCTGATACTGGTTTGGCTATGGTGGAAATATATTTCCTTGGTAGCCTTAATATTGGGGTTTAGGATAAGGATTTTGCTATCTTTTTATGTTAATTAACTCATTAGAAAATGTCCTTAAGATGTTCTTGATATCATCCATCTCAAATGACTGGACAGGGACAAGTTCTTTAGTAGGTTGTTGAGGATATGTATACATAGACGTAGGTGGGGCTATGGGGATTAGGGGCTTCTTGAGGCAAAGGTAAGGTAATCTCTAGAAACATGGGCATGGGAGGCCTTGCGGGCAACTTTTCATCATCTATTAAATTATTTTTAGCTCTGACTGCATAGTCATAGGCTTTTGGCAGAGTCTGACCTCCAAGTGACTAAATCATTACTTATATATCTAAATTTAAAGATTTAAGATAAAATACTATAGCTATACCTGGTAATGGTCTTGCTATAATAGGAATCCTTTCCCAAGTCTTTTGAAATCTTGAATTGAAATAAGCCATTACTTCTTGTGGTGCCCTTTTGATAGTAATAAATTGTTGTAGCAAAGAAGATTTATCACCTTTTTTTTCAAATCTTTCAAATAAAATATCTCCAAGTTGATCCCATGTAGATATTGTGTTTGGAGTCAAAGATCTGTACCATTTCAGAGAATTCCCTTTAAAATAAGTTGTTAACAATCTTATAGCCACATTCTGCTATGTGACCACATGTATGGCACAGACATCAGACACATCTTGTAGATGTTCTTCAGGTGTTTTGAGATATTTCCCACTAAATTTGGGCAAAGCTTTCAAGGCATTTACTGGAATAGGATCTATAGAGTAATTTTTTACTCTATGTCGTATTTAAATTTTTAGTCGAGCACTACAGTTTTGGTTCCCGCATACCTTAGATGTAGCGGTAGAGTTTTAGAGCAGAGAGCGGGTTTATTTTTGCCTAAGTGTCAAAGTGTAGAGGAAGCTGCCAAGTGGCGTAGTCTGAGCATGGGTTCTTTCTTCCCCCTTTTTTGTTTCCTTTGCTTTATTTTTGCCTAAGTGTTGAAAAGCAATGGAAGCTACCAAGTGTCACTCTTTGAAACATGGAGCTGGCCAGCTGGCATCGTCTGAGACACTTTTCATAAATTTCAGGAAAGTTACAGATCATGTCATGTATCCAATAGTAGCTAAGTAGAATGCACCATGTGTTGGCATCTGTGTCTCATATCGGCACCCATATTTCTTCTATTTTTTGGCAAAGACTTTCAACAAGCTAAGTAATAGGAAGTACCAAAAAGCACTAGGTGGTAGTCACAGGAGGTCCTAAATTACCTTTTTCATAAGAAAGTGGAAGTCACTGTGTGTCGGCATCTGAGAGAACTTGGTTCAATGACTGGGTTCAATGCTTTGGTTCAACATAGAAAGGAATTGTTTCATTTTGTTTAAGTGTTGAAGAGTAGTGGATGTTGCCAAGTGTCACTCTCTGAGCCCCTTTTTACTCCATCCCTGGAAATAGCAGAAGATGCCACATACCCCTAGTAGGAGAAGTGAAAGATGCCACGTATCTTCCCAAGAGTAGTAGAGGCTGCCATGTGTCAACTTCTGAGAGGCCATCCTCAAGCTTCATTACCAAATAAAGACTGTGGTGGGTCTCGGGTGTTATGTCAAAGGTCTATGGAAGCACCAAGTGTCAACATGTGAAGACTACCATATGCATCCATCCCCTTTTAAAAGTCACTTGGGTAAGGAATGTAGTGAGTTTTATTTTGGTAAAACTACTAAGTATTGAGGAAGCAGATTGTGATAGGTATCGAGGGCAGAGCATTCCTAAGTAGAATATAGAGAAAGCAAATAGTGCCAAGTGTCATTCTCTAATGCATTTTAAGCAATAAGGAGAATTTATGGGGATTGACTAAGTGTCCTCTTCCATTTCAATAGAATGAAGTGTTTTGTGTATCTATTATAGCAAAGCGAGATGGAGGGAAACTCGACAAGAGTTATTCTTGGTAGATGGAACAGTTCATCAAGTAGATTTTTCAAGCCTCCAAGGCATTGAAATCACCATTTGTTTGTCCCTTATAAGCGGAGGAGAATAGACAGTTGAGCAGCTAAGTAGGTAATGGAATGAGGAAATTTAGGCATGAAAGGAGGTACTAGTCATGAATCACCATTCCATAGTCAGGGCAGTTCTTGATAAGACCAGGATGCATCCAAGACATTAAAAGTGCCATCTGTTTGTCCCCTGTGAGTTAAAGATAGAGTAGAATTACACGGGAAAAAGGAAAATGGAAAATGGAAAAGGACATCTAAGACTATAAAATAAGAGGAATTGTATCATAAGAGGGGATTCTATAGTTTTAGACTTTCTATAGTTTTGACCAGTAATATCATTTGCTTTTGTCTCATTTTCTTGAGTTGTAAAGTTGATGTAACTAAGCATGTTTTTGTGCCTTTTATGTGGCTGAATGAATTAAGAAGATTGAACTCTATGCCTTGGTTGATGTTATTTGTGTCATTTTCAAAGTATTCTATATTGTAGATTTTCTAAAGTTGTGATTAGGAATGTAATTTGCTTTTTCTCATTTTCTTGAATTGGAAGTTCTACATAATTGTACATGTTTCTGTGCCTCTTATGTGATTGGAAGATTATTATAAGAAGATTGAACACTATGCCTTGGTTGACATTTTATATATCTCAACAAAAGAAGCCCCTATTGTGAGCCTCTATTTATATTATTTCAATCTTTTACATTGATTATGCACTTGTATGCTCTTAAATGTAACTGAATCCTATATATAGTCTCATTGTGCTCAGGTTAGGATTAGGATTACACTCAGGCGCATCGCCATAGTTAGGTTTCATTTCCTACATTTGCATTTTTGTTTAAATTCCTATCCCTTTTTCCCCCAACACTTTATACAAAAGAAGAGACCAGCTTCTCTAAAATCTGGAGGTTGTTTCAAGCCGCAATATCCCATAACTTGAAACTTCCCATTGTTGATTGATTAAGATCAAGCGCAATTTTCATCATCAATAGTTTTTGGCACACCTATCAAGACCAATCTTTCAAGGAGTTGAAGAATTTTTGGTGTGTTCTTTGGCCAACTAGCCTTTGGAGGTTTTTATTTTATCAACACCAGTAACGACTCTGAGTTGAATTAGTCAGTTAAGTAGTCCAGTATCATCAAGAAATCATAGTTTGGTATGTATAATTCTATTAGTCATAGCTATGAGTCTTATTCTCCTTCATATATTTTTAATCAAGAACAATATTCTCTTAGAATCTCATCAAGTAATGAGGATGCATATTATCATGAGTTATACCAGTCTTATGCCCAGTCTCCCCAATGAGTCACATCCCATGCTCAACCTAATCTTATTTTCACCTTCAAAAAAGCATTACTGGGATATAAAAATATGTGTTAGAGCTCGAAAATAGAAGGGGATGTGGCCAAGGAATTCCTAATCATGTCATCCATTAATTAAGGGATGCAGTAGATCTGATTAAAAGTGACTGTGATCCCATTGAAAGAGCAAATTGGTAAAAGCTTACATATGAGATGTTGGATGTGTGTGGCTTGATTTCATTTCTAGAAGAGAATCTGGGCATTCATGAGAGACAACTTACCAAGTCTATCAACCTACACATTCACTGCCACAAGTTTCATATCAAATGTACGCAACCCCTACCCATGAGCCAAGTCAAACCTGTCAAGGTTACTTCCCCAATAATGTCAAGTCTATATTGGTAGCAAGGGAAGTGGAATCTAAACCCTCACTTTCCCCTCAAGTCCTTCTCACCATTCCTTAAGAAGCTTCTTGCTTTTTATCTTAGCCTTCATATACTCCCCACTCCTATGATGATTCCTATAAACTCCAAGAAAAACTTTTTCAAGAAAATCTAGCTAAGCGAGTTGAGGAATTAGAGGCAAAGATGAGATTGCTTAGAGAAAGAGAGATAGAGATTTCAAACCTTAAAGGGGAGCCTACGCCAAAAGATACCTCTTATACCAATCCTCAGGTCCTTTAGCATGATGGCAAGATTCCAAGTTGGAAGAAAGAAGATCACAAATCAGCTGAAAACTTTGAAGAAGAGTATACTCGGTTCATGGATAGTCAAGAAGATTTCATGACAGATGAGGAGGAAATCACCATGGGTACACTCTTTGATGAACAAGAAGATAAGTCACAAGCTTTTTCCTTAACTTATGATGAGGAAGAGATCATTTATGAATTTTTTCTCACTTTGTAAGAAGATATGGAGGAGCAGGGACACTTCCTTGATCAAGTCATTGGGACATGTGACATTATTCTTCAAGAAGGCCATGAATTGACCAAATGTGGAGAAGACAAAATTGAGACTCAAATAATATGCAGAGGGGATGCTAGCTTTCAGATGTATCCTTTCAAGAGGTGGAAGTCATCAAGGAGCATGATGATGCAATGGAACCTAAAAATAAGGCAAAAGGAGATAAGCCAAAAGATGATGGATATCAAAGGATACAGAGTGAAGAACCAACAACCATCGATTTCTTGATGAGACACAACAACATGAAGAACTAGTATTTGATGGGCTTTCAAGAACAAGAAGAGTTTATGGATGTCAAAAGCATGTTTGACTCAGACCCACTCAAATGTAGGCAAATCTGTATGGCCTACATAGAGGACATTTCACCAAAGATATACCCATTTCAATCACTTGTATGGCAACATAAGTTGGCTTGTCATAAAAAAGATGTTAGAAATTTTGTTTTTTATCCCAGAGGGAGATAAGGATGCTTAATTAATGTATTTAGGTAGTTTCCTATTCCTACATTGTTATTTTTTTCTCACTTTCCTTTTAAATAAGTGTTTTAAACATAGAGTTGGTGGCTTAGAAAGTTTTATATTCTTTAAATTTTGCCGCATTAAATGCTTCCCAAATCTTCCAAAATCTCTAAGGTACCTTGCACTGTAACTTGCATAGCATGTCCATCTCACTATTTCTTGAAGATTGAGTAGGATTTTCTAATGATCATCTAAATTTAATGCTATTTGGGACTTGATAGGCCCATAAATATCCATTAGCAAGTTTTAAAGTTTACAAACTCTCAAGCATTCATGCACCTGTGAAAATATCCTGCTCATTGCGATTGTTAACACCTAGTAAAAATTTATTTTTGTAAATGTGTTTCTATCTTGCACAAGGTTCATACTAGATATTACATAAAAGATATAGAGATGGCAGGAACATCATCTTCACAAAGAGGAGCTGGGACACCTGGATCTCTTAATAGGTTTCTGGCTAGTAAATCATATGTTGCAACTCCTATGCAACCATCGAGAAGTTATTCGAGAACTAGAATCCTAGGATTTGGTCATGCCAATGAACCCTCAAAGGTAAAGGATTATGCAGATGAAATCATGGACCCAATCTTGTAAAGAACCAATAGAAAGAGTCTTAGAGAAGGGGCACACCAAAGGTGTCTTCTAAGGGCCAGAGCAGGGCAATATGAGATGTTCAAAATGAGGATATGGACCTCACAATTGGCTCATTTCATTGTCCCAACTGTGCATCCATGCCCTGATTTGATTGAATTATGCATGGACTTGCTCCATACACCATCTTGCATCATTTAACAGGGTCCCTTCATGCTACAAATTGTTAGGATCCTACTCCACCAATAAGAGTATATATGATTACCTTGTATTAACAACTCAACACTTAATTATACCAGAATGAACAAGTAACTAGAATTCACAAATAGCATAGAATATGAGAGACAATACACAATCTTGTATTAATACTCATCCAGAAAGAAAATATAATAAATAAGATGCCACTTCTTCTCCACACCTCTCAGAAGCTTTCCACACCTCAAGTGTACAATAATTTTCTTCAAGAGTTCACTCTCCTACCAAAAATGGTCCCAACACACAACTCACACACAGAATTGGTGTTCACCTCTTCAACCAGTCAATAATAACCCTACCAGTACACAAGTACTCAAAGTACTTCAAGTAGATCTCAAAGTGATCTTACTTACCATGTAGATCTTCTCCCATGAGCTTGTAACAACCTGCAACTCAAATGATCTTACACTTAGAAGGATCTTCCTTGCCTTCCTCTATTTGCACTCATTACAATACATGCCAATGGGTCTATAAATAGATCCTAGACTTAAACAATAACTTAGACTCTTAATTTACAATAATTAGACATGCAGCTCGAGACTATAATTATCCCTTAACATGCAAACACTCGGTTCAACGAACTAACTGTCCGTGCAACAAACAGTTCTGGAATTGCCATAGGCAACCGATGTCAATCCCTGTCTACCTAGAGGTGACCGCTGTCGGCTGACTCCTGACGATGTTGGTTTCCCTTCTACATTGTAGATGACCGATGTCGGTATCCCTGGAACTCAGCAACCACCTCCATGTCTGCAACAGTGGAAGATTTTAGCTCCACAACCTAACACAAATCACACCACAAACTATCAGGGACATGCTAGCCCTGCATTATGATAATACCACTACATTCCCCACTACTGATAGGATACAAAGAACATGGGTGAATGTCAACACTCAGACAAGGTTTTTGAGGTCTGAGTTACACATGGCTGATGGTGATTTAATGGTACCCACACTCCCTGCACCAAGAACTCAATTCACGTCAGCTAGCCAAGACACGATGTCAATGATGGCTCTCATCTTTGGCATGAAGGATGACATGGTAGTGTATGTAGAGTAAATAGCCATCCTTTTCAGGCTAAAGACAGTCGACAAGACGTAGGAGTATCAACTTGACTTCTCAGAGCACATCACCTTTTCAATAGTGGAATAGCTGACCCAATTTAGATCAAAAGGGGTATTCAGGTATTCCTCTTATTTTTTTAATCTCATAATGCATCATAACCCTAATCTTTTCACCCAACATATGAATCTAAATCTGTATGACCCAGATTTTGACCCCCAAAGGACCATTTTTGTGTTTGCTTGGACACATGTTTTATCAGGAACTAGTGACTTGTATGATTTTTGGGAACTATTCGTTACCCCCATTATTTGTTACCTTAGCCCTGAACCTATCATAAATAGGTTATTTCCAAGTGTTACGAACCTTCTGGTCAATTTTCCAATCCCATGTGACTTCTATTTTGGGTCCCATCATATGATCATAAGGGTTCATGGATTTTGTGGAGAACTAGTGTTGCTACCAAAGACCTTAATTCTTAGGTTGGCATTCTTGAAAGTTACCAAGTAGGTATCGGTAGTTGATAATGAGTATGGTTTCAAGAAGAATAAGAGAAAAATGTACAATCTCTTATGGATGGCAGGCAACATAAGCTTAGAAGCCAAAGATGTTGAGACTGTGCTGCTGAGGAAGCTAGCCTTCTTGGGGTTCTTGTTAGTCAAAGAAAAATGGGTTTACAACCGAAGTGATTACATAGCTTCCATGGTAAGGACCAATAGGATTGGGGCCAGGATTGCACATGAAGGTTTCCCTTTTTGGGAGACCAAAAAAACCCCGTAGAAGATGCTCCTGGTCTCTATATTGAATTGATAGATTTGCCCCTGCCATAGAATAAGCCATGGGAAACCTTCTATGATAAGCAGAGGGATTACGATCCCAAAGTTAGGATGACTTCTGGTTTGAGAAGGACATTGAAGAACAAAGGTTGGGATATGGAGAAGATTGAAGCCTGTTGGAAATATAGGCAAGAAATTTTTCAAACCACCCATGCTTTTAGAAGAATGGATTTAGATGAAAGGTGGGAGGAACTCTAGGATGAGTATCATCCATCCCCTAAATCTAGCCCAAAAATAAGCCAATTTCCAACACTCAGGGCAGAGTAGGAAACTAGAGCAAGACCAAGCCAGCAACCATAGGCCTCAGAGTAAGCTGTAGCTACATTCACCACATCAGCCTGGCCCCAGCCTCTTAGCACCATGGAATAATAAAGGAGTGTGGTGTCTTCACCACCAAAGGCTTCCCCATCATCAAAATCTATTGAAATCCTTGGTTCTCTATAAGCACCACTGACAATAGTAGAGGTGGAAGGGAAACAAATGTAGCCAGAGGTGGAGACACCCAGGAAGAGAAAGAGGGTGTAGTTCCATTTTGATTCAGAGGAGGAAGAGGAGCCTTCACAGTGCCAAGTGTAGAGCACTATAACTCCCCCAAGTGAGTATTACTCCTCCTCTCCCCTCTCAGTCTATTCCTTTTCTCATCAGTGTGATGCCTCCACCCAGCCAAATGACACCCCTATCACCTCTGCCATCCCCATTTTGCAATTCACCCCATCCTTGGCACCTTAAGCCCTAATGTTACCCCATTTCTCCCCCTCTATTCTCAAAAAGATGCCCCTTCAGCTCACCCCTAGCCAACCAATGGCTATCCAATATGGCCTACCACAAGGATATCCTTTTGTGGGAGGACATATTGCATCCCCTTCCACCTTTTAGACACATGCTGATGCTGCTAGGAAGGCAAGAGAAGCCCAGATGGAGAAGAAAAAAACCAAAGAGAATAAAGCATCGACTATTCCACACCTACAGTCATAATTTGACTCTATTCAATAGCAGTTGATGGTGACCCATTTGTCACCCAATGCCATTAAGCTAAGTGAGCAAATGCAGTCAG
Organism: Torreya grandis; assembly: GCA_037957365.1. NCBI lineage: Eukaryota > Viridiplantae > Streptophyta > Pinopsida > Cupressales > Taxaceae > Torreya > Torreya grandis. The sequence continues at coordinate 630,859 of JARHVA010006832.1, forward strand.
AGGATTATATGATGAATGTAGTGGCCATTGATATGTCCCTGTTCAGACCCCAAGATAGAGTTGAGATGCTGACAGAATCCACTTCTGTAATCATATAAGATTATTTGAAAATATCAAGAAGACTACAGAAGATGGAGGCTGATTTGGCCAAAGAAAAGGTAAATTATAATAGTTTGGCTAAAGAAATAAATAAGAAAGATAATGAAATAGCAAGCCTAAATAAATAGTTATAAGAGATTGTTTCCCTTCAAACTCAATGGGCAATTCAGGCCCAGAATGATTCATTAAAAATAGAGCTCACACTTGCAAAAGATGTAGCAACATCCCTTAGGAGGGAGAAAGTAGCGTTACAGGGAAGAGTTGAAGGACTTCAACTACAAGTTACCCAATCACAACAGAAGTTGTTGGATGAACAAAATAAGGCTATGGCTTTTCAAGCCCAGTTCCAAGTGGAGCAATAAAGAGCAACACAATTGATGCTAAAAATGGCTAATAGGTCACAAGGTGTCAGAGCAATATAACTAGTGAAGGAGCTCTATGAGTCGACATGGGAAAGGATCTCCTCAAAGATTATCCAGCTCAGGCCATCTCTCACCTTCTTGCTCAACACATAGCAATTACGTGAGAAGGTGGAAAATTTAGTGTAGAACACTCTAGCCATAGTCTCCAATAGAGTCACAGACTCCTAAACCTTGTTGCAGAAGCTCTATGATGCAATGAATGTGACATTGGTAGCTAAAAGAATTCTTGACAGAATGGTTACCGCAAAATGGGTCAATGAGGTGCTCAGTTTTAATGTCGTGGCCAATAGTTGTAAAGAGCTTCTTGAAGTCATGAAAGAAGGCATCGGCAAAATGAGATAGCATATTGAAGATCTGGTGCAACTAGGCCTTCCTTCTCCATTTTTGAATGCCAACATAGTGCTGATGGTTGATCAAATTAAACTATTATTGCTGGCCAAACATAGGGATCAAACAATTTTTTAGGGCTTGCGAGATGATTCCTTAGTCTCGAAAGTCAAAGCTATTCTGGTTCCTATTTTCCAACTAGAATTCAAGCTGAAAGTTATAGTATAGATTTTGCAAACCTTTTCACACAAGGATATCATTAACCTTGATCTAGCTTTCATTGAATTGCAAAACAAGTAAAGGTTATCTGACCATGAATGGTCCATCTACCAAACAACACTTTTGAAGCTGTAAAATTTTGAAATTTTGACAAAGTGGGAGTCAAGTTTCTTTTTGAGCAGGCTCAAAAGTCCTACGGGTCACTAGTAATTATCGAGTAATTTTTTACTCTACGTCGTATTTAAATTTTTAGTCGAGCACTACAATTTTGGTTCCTGCGTACCTTGGATGTAGCAGCAGAGTTTTGGAGTAGAGAGTGAGTTTATTTTTTCCTGAGTGTCAAAGTGCAGTGGAAGCTACCAAGTGGTGTAGTCTGAGCATGGGTTCTTTCTTCCCCCTTTTTTGTTTCCTTCACTTTATTTTTGCCTAAGTGTTGAAAAACAATGGAAGCCACCAAATGTCACTCTTTGAAACATAGAGCTAGATAGCTGGCATCATTTGAGACACTTTTTGTAATTTTTAGGAAAGCCACAGATCATGCCATGTATCCAATAGCAGCTAAGTGAAATGCACCATGTGTTGACATCCATGTCTCATATTAGCACTCACATTTCTTCTATTTTTTAGCAAAGACTTTCAATGAGCTAAGTAATAGGAAGTAGTGGAAAGCGCCAGGTGGCAGTCATGGGAGGTTTTGAATTACTTTTTTCATAAGAAAGTGGAAGTCACCACGTGTCAGCATTTGAGAGACCTTGGTTCAATGATTGGGTTTAATGCTTTGGTTTAACATAGAAAGGCATTATTTCATTTTGTTTAAGTGTCAAAGAGCAGCGGATGCTACCAAGTGTCACTCTCTAAGCCCCTTTCTACTCCATCCTCAGAAACAATGGAAGACGCCACATACCCCTAGTAGGAGAAGTGGAAGATGCCACATATCTTCCCAAGAGTAGTGGAGGCCACCATGTGTCAACTTTTGAGAGACCATCCTCAAGCTTCATTACCAAATAAAGATTGTGGTGGGTCCTGGGTGTTATTTCAAAGGTCCGTGGAAGCACCAAGTGTCAACATGCAAAGACTGCTACGTGCATCCATCCCCTTTTAAAAGTCACTTGGGTAAGGAATGTAGTGAGTTTTATTTTATTAAAACTGCTAAGTATCAAGGAAGTATATTGTGACAGGTGTCGAGGGTGGAGCATTCCTGAGTAGAATATAGAGAAAGCAGATAGTGCCAAGTGTCATTCTCTAGTGCCTTCTAAGCAATAAGGAGAATTTTTGGGGATTGACTAAGTGTCCTCTTCCATTTCAATAGAATGGAGTGTTTCATGTATCTGTTATAGCAAAGTGAGATGGAGGGAAACTTGGCGAGAGTTATTCCTGGTAGATGGAATAGTTTGCCAGGTAGATTTTTGGGGCCTCTAAGGCATTGAAAGCACCATTTATTTATCCCCTGTTGGTAGAGGAGAATAGATAATTGAGCAACTAAGTAGGTAATGGAATGAGGAAATTCAGGCACAAAAGGAGGTACTAGTCATGAATCACCATGCCGTAGTCAGGGCAGTTCTTGATAAGACTAGGATGCATCCAAGGCATTGAAAGTGTCATCTATTTGTCCCCTGTGAGTTAAAGACAGAGTAGAATTGTGTAGGAAAAAGGAAAATGGAAAAGGACATCCAAGGCTATAAAAGAAGAGGAATTGTATCATAAGAGGGGATTTTATAGTTTTAGACTTTTTAGAGTTTTGACTAGTAATATCATTTGCTTTTGTCTCATTTTCTTGAGTTGTAAAGTTGATGTAACTGTGCATGTTTTTGTGCCTTTTATGTGGCTAAATGAATTAAGAAGATTGAACTCTATGCCTTGGTTGATGTTATTTGTGTCATTTGCAAAGTAGTCTATACTGTAGATTTTCTAAAGTTGTGATTAGGAATGTCATTTGCTTTTGTCTCATTTTCTTGAATTGGAAATTCTACATAACTGTACGTGTTTCTGTGCCTCTTATGTGATTGGAATATTCTTATAATAAGATTTAACACTATGCCTTGGTTGACATTTTCTTTATCTCAGCAAAAGAAGCCCCTATTGTGAGCCTCTATTTCTATTATTTCAATCTTTTACATTAATCATGCACTTGTCTGCTCTTAAATGTAATTGAATCCTATATATAGTCTCACTATGCTCAGGTTAGGATTAGGATTACACTCAGGCACATCACCATAGTTAGGTTTCATTTCCTACATTTGTATTTCTATTTAAATTCCTATCTCTTTTCCCCCCAACACTTGATACAAAAGAAGAGACTAGCTTCTCTAAAATTTGGAGGTTGTTTCAAGCTGCAATATCCCATAGCTTGAAACTTCCCATTGTTGATTGATTAAGATCAAGCACAATTTTCCTCATCAATAGGATCCATGTGGCTGGTGGTACTGGGAGAATCAAAGGACTACCAGTGTTCCAACTTGCATAATTCCTTGGGGGTATAGGTGTTCCCATGTTTGCTCTTGGTATTGCTATAAACTATTTGACCCTTCTTCTTGGATTAGTTATCAATGGTGGTAAAAGAATACTTGGGTTCATAGTAGATTAAGATCTTGTTACTGGTCCACAACTCTGACTCCTTGTATCTCTCTAGTTCATACGGTCTTGAAAGAAACTTCAAGATTGTCCCACCAGGCATGCCAAAAATTGTTGATGCTTAGAATTGCATTGTTTCCAACACCAACAATGGGAAGTTTCAAGAATATGGGACTTGCGACCTGAAATGACCTCCAGATTTTAAAGAAGTTGGCTCTTCTTTATCTCAAAAATATTGTGGGAAAAAGGATAGAAATTCAATAGAAAACACCAATGCAATGAAAGAAAATCTAACTATGGTGATGCACCTAAGTTTAATTCAATCCTTAATACTAAGCATAGTGAAGCTATATTTAAGATTAAATTACATTAAAGAGCAAACAATGCATGATCAATGTAAAAGATGAAAATAATAGAATCAAAGGATCACAACTTAGACTATTTTTGCAGTAACATAGAAAATATCAACAAAGGTGCATAACTCAGTCTTCTTATTAATTTTCTAGTCACATAAAAGGCACAGATACATGCACAGTTATACAAACTTTCTAAATCAAGAAAATTAAACAAAGGCAAATGATATTATTGGCCACAACAAGAAAGTCTAAAACTTCTTGATAACAACCTCTCGTAGAAAATTCTCTATATCTTCTGATCCTTTTTTATGATCTCTACACCCATATTTATAGCATCACACTAGCTCTATATTGCCCACACGTTCCCAACCCAATGGTCTAACTAAACTCTAACTGAATTGGAAGTGTCTAAGAAAAGATATCTTTTAGATTTCTAATTTTGGCCTCTCTATAATTTTAATTCCCAATGGCCTAACTGAACTGGAACTTAACTGAAGTGTTTAATAGAAGATTTTTTCTAGATTTTAAATGTTTAGTCTCCCTACAAGTTCATTGGCTGAATTAGATACACATGACACTTTTTATTGTGAAATAGGTGAGGACACTTGGCAGTTTCTACTTACCTCACTTAAAAACCATCTCATTATTTAGGAGGCACTAGAAAATGACACTTGGCAACTTTTGTGGCACTTAAAAAAAACACACATCACTTTTTACTATATTATACTCTTTATTATGTATTTGTATTGGGAGTGCTCCATCTTTGATATCTGTCATAGTCCGCTACTCCAAAACTTTATCAACTTATATAAAATAAGACCCACAATACTTCTTACCTGAGCAGCTTCAAAAAGGGAATGGGGATAGGTGTCACTTTTTGTGTATCTTTAACAAATGACACATGTCAACTTTTACTTGTCTATAAAAGCTTTTAGGTACTTTTTTAGAATCCTATGGAAGGTGACATGTGGCAGTCTCTATGAGGCTCTGGATATACCATAGAAACATTCAGGCCTCTTTTTAGATTTACATGGACAGTGACACTTAGCAGCTTTTGCTGACTTTTAGAAACAAAACCCGGGGCCCACCACAGTCTTTACCTAACAATGAAACAAAATGAAGAAACCGTAGATGTTGACACTTGGCAGTCTCCACTAAGCTTTAGTTAGGGACATGCGGCACTTTCCACTACTTTTAGCAAAACATATTGAAACCTTATGTAGTTGCCACTTGGTACCCTCTTCATGCACTAAGAAAATCTTATCTAAAGAAGCTTTTAAAACTCATAAGAAACTTGAAACATAGATGCCGACACTTGTTGCACTCTACTAAGTTATAAATGAACACGTGGCACATTTTGCTTAACTTTTAGAAAATTATAAAATGTGTCCTGGCTGATGACACTTGGCAACTTCTGCTCAACTTTGATACTTAGACAAAATTTAGGCAAAAATGGAACTCACGCCCACAATCTGTGTCAAAAAATTCATTGCCTCGAAATTGAAACGCGCAAGGACAAAACTTGGAGTGCACAACTGAAACTCAAAAAATAAAATGTAGAGTATTTTACTCTACAGTATACTTAGAGGAACTTGTGAATGAAGTATTTGAAAGTGGTGATCACCACATGGGAGAACATTCTTAGCACATTCTTTAGCCCAAAGGGCATCACATTATAAATCTTAAAAACTCCATTCAATCACAAAGGTGGTTTTGGGATTATCCTCATCCTTGATCTAGACTTGATAGTATGCTAAGAACACATTAATAAAGGTGTATATTTCACAACCTTCAATACCATCCAATATTTCATCGATGAATGGAGTTAGAAAGGGGTCAATTACATAGGTGACATTCAATAGTTAGTAGTCAACAAATTTTTTGATATGCCCATCCTTTTTGATGTTGATGACCATGTGACTAACCCATTCATATTCCTACATAGGGTAGATGACACCTACAACTAGCATGTTATTGATCTTCATCTTGACTTTGGTGTGAAGATTTGGGTTCATCCTATAAGGTTGATTATTAACGAGTCTTACAGTGTCGAATAGTTTGATTCTCATCTTCTCAAAGGATAGATGTACACATTTCATATAATTATAGTTCATGGGAACAGGTCTTAGAATAATTTTAAGAGATTAATAATATGCACTAGCTCTATGTCAGACCAATAGGCACCTAGAGTGGCAATCTTTGGTTCCCCATCTAAAATTATATCTACCTTGGTAGTTTTTAATGATGCTCGATAGGTTTCATTCTTCTCCTAGTGTGAATCCTCAACTTGTCTATTACCTTCAACTGTTTCTACCTAAAGATGGGTAAGGTCTTCTTTTTCTATGGTGTTGTCCTTAACATGGTGCACTAATTTCCTTTTACCTATCAAATTATTCCAGTTGCAAACCTTTCGTGTGTTATCATCTTCATCATTAGAGTCATTATTTAGAGTTTAATATTTAAATAAGTTTGGGAGTACTAACCTTTTTTTCTAGATATGTATTTTAGGCATTATTAGCCAAATTTGACCCATATACAATGCTCCTACCTAGATAGATTAGCTGAGAAAAGTCTTGATTGAAATAGATGATCAAGAAATGACTTACACAAGCCTAGAAACTATATCATCATGGCACATCACATAGAAATTAATGGGTCAGATTAATTATGTATTTAATAAGTCCACTTAAAAATCCTCATAGGCTAAAAGACCACATGGATATGATGTTTTTCATGCTGAGAAAGTCCCTTACAAATTTTGTATCTTGATGAGTTATCTATCTCAAGATATAAGATTATAAAGTTAAACTTATAGAGTGGGAGGTGCACACAAACATCAAGTCTAAGCCTCATGAAATATCCATTTAAATTCAAATGTTTTAAGGTTTAACATAGTTATGATAAGTTTCCAACTCATGGAATCTTGAGTCAAGATCTAATGGTGAGTAGGTAATCAGAGATGTTAATGGGACTGAAATATCTAATGGAGTATGTTAAAGCATAAATCAAATATCAATGACAATTTCATAGTCAAAAGGTCAGAATATCCCAAGGATGAACACACAAATAACAAGTGGCAATATCTTGGGTACCCATACAAATATCTAATGGTGCACAACAACAAACAAATCCAATGGGTCCAAGTTGATCAATGGTGCATGATCCATCATAAAAATCAGATCTAATGATGAGTGATGGGTCAAAAATTCAATGGATCCTAAGAGCAAATACATGGGTGACAAGTGTCTCAACCATGTTAAACTAGTAAAATATCTATGGCTCACATCCATTCATATAGAAGAGAATTGATGGTATGAGTCGAGGTTAAAAATTCAATAAGGCTCAAAAGAGGTGCAAGGTTGTTAAATGTCTTAATTTGATAGGCCTAAATCAATGATTGATGGACAATGAATAAATTCAAACTCAATATATTTATGATGGAGGTTGATAAAGTAGTTTTTAACCCAGACCTAGGTAGATGGAAGCATAGAGTTGAGTTTGAATATGATCTCAGGATGAACAAGAATGGATATTTAAAGATTGAATGTCACCATTGAAGATCTACAGAGGCAAAATTAAGTATTTTTAAGGCCTAATTTAGAGATCAAATATGAACAACTAGCTATTGAAATGAGATCAAATGACTTGTGTATCTTTATTAGAATTTTGGCTATATGAAAACCATTAAATGGGATTAGTTTTCATCTATAGTAAAGCTACATATAGGTTTGGGATAGAGGAAAATATACACAAGATATGGAAGAGTGTCTTATCTTTCATAATAGTTATAGTCTCGACAAAAATGTACTTATAACCACTTAAAGTAGATATGGTCATGGTTCTGTCAAATCCAAAGATACAAGGATTTTGTCCTCATAAGCAAGTCAATTAGAAGATGGTGTAGAGTCCTAATGACATTAATACATGAGAAGCTCAAGGATTTGATACAACTATTATATTGATCAGTAATGACTCCCTTCTCCATTCTCCCATGCATGTTCCCCATATCTCTCATTCCCTTTTACTATAAATATAGGCTTCTAAGATTTAAAATGGATTCCTCTCTTGGGCATGACTAGACTCTACCAATATTGATCTTTGTAACCTCTTGAGATAAATAGATGATTATTTCACATTTCATTGTTCTATTATAATGTGTTAATGTCAGTTTGATTTATAAATGTGGTATAAATCTCTCCCTTGTCAAGTTTTAATCTCACCTAACTACTAGTTTATCTTATTATATAGGTCAAGTTTTATGTTTAATATCATTTGATTGAATCCAACATGTGGATACATTTACTATCTAGTGCCTTAAATCAAGACTTTCCATCACTTCCCTTAGGTTTTGATCATTCAGTGAACCTCTGCATGAAATATTGATGCATAATAGACATTTGGAGGTGTACATTCAATATTTTACTTGTCTCATTAGTTTTTTTTGAAGTTTAAATAGAGTGGATGAGTAATCAATTTAGGTGCATCACCAACATTATCTTAGATTTCCCTTTCAGTTATCTTTCTCTCAATTTTCACCATAGTAATTAGTAGGTTTTAGTGTAAATTATCTAAGTGATACGTCAAAGGATCTAGCCTCATTAAAAATTCTAGAGTACTGACCCAATATATATAAACACATAGCCTAGGGTCATTTATATGTTGGACTAGATTTATGTAGAGGACCTAAATAATCCTTTACTCATCTAGGGTGCAATCTAGGTCTATAACTATTTTTAGCACACCTGGTGGGACCAAGATCCAAAAGAGTGGAAATATTATTGGTGTGTCTTTCCTCTAATTAGATTTTAGAATCAAGAAAGTTAGCACCAACAATGTTTTTGAATCAATTATTCTAGTTGTAAATAACCCAGGTATGTTTCATTGAAAATTTTAATCAATTTTTTTTATCTAAGGTTGATATGAACAACTATGGTGAATACCCATATCATTCACCTCCTTATCAACAATTTCAATATAATCCTCATGATCCATATGATCCTAATCAGCCTTGCCAAGAGTTATATCAAAGCTATGATGAGCCTTATTAAGTTTATAATGATCTTTATTATCAATATCATGGCTCTTACCTTCCTCATGACCCATATCAGCCCAATCAATCTTCAAATCAATCCATCTCAAGATTTAAACAAACCTTGTTTGGCTATGAGAAATAGATGATAAGTATAGATACCCAAAAGAGATATAGATAGGAGATTTATAATCACGAAATTCAAAACATAAGAGCTAATTTTTAGTAGGCTAAAGAATTATGTGCATCCTTCATAAGGCAAGGCCACTCAAATTTTAGTGCTAATATTATAGACATAAATGGTCTAATAGTAAGCATTAAAGAGAGGTTAGTAGTTTATGAGGAACTTTAGGGACATCATAATCATCATAATGTTCCCATAGAGATGCCCTTTTACCTTCAATATTGACAAAATAATGTTTATCATAGCCCTCAAAAGTCTATTCAGACCTTACCTAGCTTTATTACCTAGAAGTCTATCCAAGAGGCCTCAGAAGGCTAAACAATCAAGTTTTGAGGAAATTAATCTCCATGTTTCTGAAAAGATCATACATGACACTTTATATTTATTTTTGTAGGGATACATCTCTAACTAATTGGTCCATGATTTTGAGGCTAATTTAGCCAAGCAAATTACGTTTACAAATTAGCATCTCTAGCATTCAATAGCAGCTACAAAAGCAACACAACAAAAAAAATTCTTATTTCCCACCCATAGCAAGAACAATTACAAAAGTAGAGGTTTCTAAACCTAAGTTTATGACTTGGAATCAGATTCAATAATCAAAAAATAAAGAAGAACAATCATGCATAAGCCAATATTTTGAATTTAAGATCAATCAAGAGATCATTCAACCTCCACTCCTTTCCCCTCAAAATCCCAGAGCCTTTTCTTCATGGAAATCCATTAAAGAAGTAATGCAACCAAGAGAGGAGGTGAAGGTGGTACAAGAAGAGCATATTTATGAGAAAAATCAAGTATCCATAGTATTTTCTTTGGACTTTTCTCATCTTACTAAATATTTTCAAGGATCTATTGTGCCACTCTTTGAGAAAGAGCATCTCATTTGTGAGGCAAATTAAGAAGATGTAACTAAGGAAATAGAAAATGAAGGTGACTTAAGTGACTAGGAAGAAAAAATCATGATTGGAACACCTCTTGGCAAGGAAAAACATGTTTTAGTCTTCCATAATGATGCAAAGATGGAATAAGTGCAATAGAAAGCTGAGGTAGAGTCTAAGATGAAAGTGTAATAACAATTACATGAAGAGGAGGTTATTGATGTTCAAGAGGAAGACACTCTAATTATAAAAGTTGAAGGTGTTTCCCATGAGTTCTTTGATGACTAAAGAGATTCCATTCATCATGAAGTAAAAGAGCTTATATAAGTAGTAGAATATAAGTACCAATCAATAAAAGAAGGTGAAGAACAAGATAAATTTGAGTGTATGCTCATTCATCAGCTTGATGTTGAATATGAAGCAATGTTGATTGACCAAACTAAGATATCAAAAATAGACTTGTAGCCTCATCATTGTGGTCAAATAATTGATATGATTGATTATGACATTTAGTTTGAAGAAGCTCTAATTGAATTTTATCTTCATGAGATTAAATCTTTAGATTTGTTTGATATCTTTCATTTAGGTTATTATTGACTTGAATGTGGTCCATTTAGGCTAAGGAAAGTGCTTTCATCAAGCAAGAAGAAAATTTTATTTTAAGAGATGACATGTTTAAACTTTTCAAGCATGGTTATTAGATATTCTCTTCAACTTTAGACATTTATTTACCTTTGGAAGCTGATAATGAGCTCAAGTGGCCTCAATAATTCCCAAAATTAGATCCATCTCCCTTAAAGGTCATCCTTGTAGATATGTTAGAGGATACACACCAAGCTACCCAACATGTTCAGATCAATAGTTCATTAATGAAGAATAATTAAAGTTGTTCCTAAAAAGTCCACAAATTTGGTAAGAGTATGACTGGGTCTTAGACTCACATCTATAACTCATGCACCATGAATTGGTAGTAGAGGAACTAGTTGCTTTCCTAAGAAGACATGAGCATCTAGTTACAATTAGCTATAGAAGAAAGCTATCAAAAAAAAACATGCTTCAAAGTTATAAGGTGCACCAAATATCTTTCCATTTGATCCTATAAGGAATCTTATCATTACATGTTAGTTGTTCTAGGTTTGCTTTATTTCAATAAGTGGTTAGCATAAGTAGTAGTCTACGTCTCTTTTGTCTTTCTTTTCCTATTTCCTTAGGTTAATGGTCCTTGATTTGTTTAGGTTAGTTTCCCTTATGTTCTATGTTTCCCTTCAATAAGTTCCTTGGGAACTTTGTTTTATTTTGTTCCTTTTGGTCCTTTTTTGTTTTAAGAGGAGTTATCCAATGGTTGGCAGCTAGGTTTAGCTTTAGATCAATATGTTGAGCTAGAATAGACACTCTATACCCAATGGACTAGACAAGGCAGCTAGTATGGGTTTTCAATCATATTAGGCATGCTTCCATATGAGTCACTAAAGATGTTTGCAAAATTTGACCCACATATAAATCTTCTACCTAGATAGATCAACTAATCAGAGTCCTAATTAAAATGGATGATCAAGGAATGACTTGTACGAGCCTAGAAGACTAGACCATCATGGCACGTCACCTAAAAATTAATGGGTCAACTTGATTGTGAATTTAATAAGTATATTTATAAATATTCTCATGATAAAATACCATATGGACATGATTTTTTTCATGTCAAAAAGTTCCCCTAAAATTTTCATATCTTGATGAGTTCTTTATCTCAAGATATAAGCTTCCAAAGTCAAACTTGTAGAGTGGGACATGCACATGGATGTCAAGTTTGAGCCTCATAAAATATCCATTTAAATTACAATATTCCAAGGTTTAACATAGGTTTGACAAGTGTCCAAATCATGGAAGTTTGAGTCAAGATCCAATGGAAAGCAGGTGATCAACAATGTTAGTGAGATCAGAAGATCCAATGGAGCACATTAAATAATACATCAAAGATCAATGGTAATCTCATAGTAAAAAGGTTAGTGTGTCCAAAGGATGAATGAATGATTGACAAGTGGAAAGATATTAGGTGCCCATACAAATATATAATGGCATGAGATAAATAATAAAACTAATGGGTCCAAGCAGATCAATAGTGCATGATCCATCATACAAAGTAGATCCAATAGAAAGTGATGGGTGACAAGTGTCTCAACCACATTAAATTAGTAGAAGATATATGGCTCATATCCATTCATATAGAAGAGAATCAATGGTACGACTCAAGGTCAAAAATTTAATAAGGCTCAACAGAGGTACAAGGTTGCTAAGTGTTTTAATTTTATAGGCTTTAATCAATGATCAACAACCAATGAACAAAGTCAAGCTCAAGATATTTTAGATGAAAGTTGATGACATTGTTTTTGACCCAAACTCAGGTAGATGGATACATAAACTAAGTTTGAATATGATCCTAAGATGAACTAGAATGGGTAGTTCAAGATCGAACATCGCCATTAAATCTCTATAAAGGCAAAAAATAGTCTTTCTAGGGCCTAATATATAGATCAAATATGGTTAGCTAGCTTTTGAAATGAGATCAAGTGACCTGCATATCTCCATTGCAATTTTTGTTATATGAAAACCAATAAAAGGGACTATTTTCATCTATAGTAAAGTTATGTTTAGGTTTAGAATATGGGTAGATATACACAAGATATGAAAGAGTGTATTATATTCCATAATATCTATATTCTCAAAAAATAGGTACTTATAGCCACTTAAAATAGATATGGTCATAGTTCTATCAAATCCAAAGATATGAGGATCTTTTCCTTATAATCAAGTTAAGTAAAAGATGGTGTAGTGTCCTAGTGACATTAATGCATGAGTATCTCAAAGAGTTTATATGGTTTTTATCTTTATCGTTGATGACTCCCTTCTCCATTCTCCCATGCATGTTCCCCATCTCTCACATTCCCTTCTATAAATACAAGATTTTAAACTTTGAAATAAACCCCTCTCATGGGCATGACTAGACTTTGCCAAGATTGATCTTTGTAACTTCTTGATATAAATAGATTACTATTTCACATTTCATTATTCTGGTATAGTGTGTTAATGTTAGTTTTATTTTCATATGTTAGAAATCTCTCCCTTATCAAGTCTTGATCTCACCTAGATACTAGTTTATCTTGTTATGCAGGTCATGTTTAGTGTTTAACATCATTTGATTGAAGTCAGCATGTGGATACATTGACTAGTTAGTGCCTTGAATTAGGCCTTTCCATCACTTCCCTTAGGTTTTAAACACTTGGTGAAAATCTGCATGAAATATTGATGTATAACAGACATTTGGAGTTGTAGATTTAGTCTTTTGCTTATCTCATTAATGTTTTTTAAAAGTTTAAATAGAGTGTATGAGTAATCAATTTAGGTGCATCACCAAAATTATATTATATTTCCCTTTTAGTTATCTTTCTCTCCCTTTTCACCCCAACAATTAGTAGATGTTATCACATAGGATTGTACCTGTCTTGATCCTATAACTTATTATGTAATTGCCTAATGATACAATGGAAAAACCTCCAAATCCATGGCACCTTGGAAATTTGAGGTTAATCTTTAGAGAAGGCTAGTTTCCTTTCATTAAATCTAATGTAATTGATAAGATGTCATTTTTTTGGAAATTTTATTCTTTAGTACTTTTGATCCTAACTAGGGGTTTGACTAGGAAAATGGTTGAAATTTGAATAAACTAAAAATGGGAAGTGCACCAAATATTTTAGTGGATTTTAATGATTTCTTTATAAATATAATAGATCAAAAAAATATATTTAATTTGTTTAAGGATAGACTTATATAAATGAGCAATCAGAGGCAATATTTAGCTATTTTTTACAAAAGGGAAAAGGTTTCTTTTTTTTATCAAACAATATTTTTATAATGGTAAAAATACCACAAACAAATTTATTATGACAAAATAAGAGACAAGACTTCCACAAATACTTAATCAACTTGCTTACACATAAATTTCTTAAAAACAAGAAAGGTAAATCTTCAATTTATTTCACTCCAAAGGTTACATATTTTAGTAAATACATTCCAAAATGCATAAAAATATAACTAGTAGTAAAAATATTGATTGTTCCATGGGTTCTACCCATTTTTATATATAAATATCTCATATATGAGATGTATTTATCCAAAATTGAACACCCAATAATAAAATCATGTAGATCTGAAACCCTCATGTAAAAGAGGTGAGTTCTTCTATTTCTAGCATTATAGACTTGTGAAATGGTTGGAAAGTATCATGTAAGAGATAGGCATGATCCTTGAGGTAGAATGGTGTATCATGGCATGTAATTTCTCCATGCAAGGATTCTTTACCTTCAGTAGCTATAAAAATCTCTTCATAAAAAGAGGCACCCAAAATATAAATTGGGTTTTATAATTAAAGATAACTTTGAATAACTTGAGTTCCCCTTATTATGTAAAACCCTAACTTTTAAAACACAAGTAAGACTTTTAAAACTTTAAGTCATATCACTTTGTCGAAATGGACCTTATAATTTGCAGCTCATGATTTTACACTTCTAACAATTCATACTTGTCAAAATAGAAAGTGTAATTTGCACTTCATGCTTTTTCACTTTCGCATTATCAAAATATAAAGTGTAAAAATATGTTTCCTCTTTCTCCAAAGAGTTACAAAAATATATTTATAAATATATAATTATAACCTATAATGTTTTTTTGAAATGAAATTATAAATGATATTTAAAACATTTAAAAATATTTAATCATAAAAAAGATTAATCAATGTCCTAAACTTCTTCAACTTTCTTGTCATTCTCAGCCTTTAGTTTCTCAATATATGCATCAAAGGCATTGAAAATTTCTTGTATTTATTATAGATCTAGCCCATAGGAGTATATGTGAGAGGATGAAAAATCTTCTTGTACATTGAATAATTATTTCTTGAAATTCCTTATTCCCTACATTTCTATTTTCTTCTTATCAATTATTCTTTCATACCTGAGAAATCAGTGGAGAGAACTTAGGGTGAAGACTATGTACTTTGAAGATTCTTTCTCAACTATTTTCTTGAATTTATTCTAGATTTATTCCACTTGAAGGAGATTATTTACATTATTTACTATTTGGCATGACATTATGTTCATCATCCCATCAATGTCATGCAATACATCAACCACTTTATCATGAGCCTCCTTGGATTGGTGAGCATCTTTTGTTAATACTCTAATCCAAAATTGAGTAACCCTATGAAGTTCCTCATGCTTAATTTCATCATTCAATATTTTTTTAGCAATGAGGACATCTATGTCGAGTGAACTTACAACAATCAATTTGGGATAATACAAGTTTAAAATCTAAATCTCTCCTTCATATTTATTGACATGTTCTATCAGTATATTCTTCCTCTCTCTAATTATTTCATTATTTTCCATCGTTGCTGAATTGACATTATTACCTTTAGTAATTAATTCCTCTGACCATTCTTTTGCATCCCTTCCCACGTGATCCATCTCACAGATTGAATCAATGAAAGCTTGAGCTAGATAATGATTAATTATTTTCACCACTTATGGTTGATTTAATGATCTACTAGGATTTATAAATTGTTTTAACACATATATAAGATACTCCACTTGCTTCTTGAGTTCATCCTTTATGGCCTTATCATGATCTATTATTTGAAAGAGAGAGTTGATGCCAGTCTATACATCATGTTTGAGTCCTCTCATTTTCCATCCAAGGTGGATTTGAGAAATCTAATAGTCTCCCAACACAATATTTTATTTTGATTTTCCTGATGGGGGAACCATAATTTCAACATACCTTTCTCCATTCTCATCATTGAATTTCCTAGAGAGGATCCTGGGAGTTGGTTTGGACTTCTTCTTGACCTCTAAGAGATCAAAGTCTAATTTACTAGGGTCTATCATCTTATTTATCTTATTTCCTATTTATTGGGCTAGCCAATTAAGAATATCCCCTTATTTTTTTGATACATTCATCAAAGAATCAATAGCTAATATAGCTTTATTAGATGATACTATGACCATAGAATATTTTGAGGTAGATGTTTGCATTAGTTTCTTAGGAGGTCCCTATGGAGGTTCACTTTCATCAGTGGAAACAAATCAACATTTGCATCAAGTACCTACATTTCTCCAATTTCAATTGATGGAATTGTAGAAATAGTGGGAGTAGATGAAGTGGAGGTAATGGGAACAGTTGTCTATTGGGGGAATAGAAGGTGGAATAGACACAAGGGTTATAAATTTGGGGATAGGTGGAAGGGTGGAAGACAAATCATTGAATGTATCAATCAACTGGGTAGGACCACTCAGGGTTAATGATGAAAGGAAAGAGAATGGAGATGAAAATAGAGCAATAATCACCTTAGGAATTATGGTGACCTACAAGACTAAAGTCAAGATAGCTGGGTACATGGCTAAGTACCATTAGGTAGTGTTAAAATATAATGGATATAGAATGTAAGAGATTATGAGTGGAATAGAAAGATGGAATGGAATGAAAAGGGAAGGTGAAATTGGATAAAGGAAAGGTGGAGTAGAAGCATGAGATTCCACTGATGGGCAGCCCTGAGTGTCCACTTGACTCACTTGTATTGTTTATGCTTGGCTTGTTGTAGTGGGTAAAGTAGATGGAAGGATAGTGGAGGTGGAAACTGTAGGTGTAGTGGAAGTAAAAATAGGAGGTGGAGGTGTTGAAACTTTTGGAACAATGTGAGTAGGATAAGAGGGCCAATGGAAATGGGAGCTAAAGCTATGGGATTTGAAGCTATAAAACCTTATGTTTTTGTTGTTATGTCTTTAGATGTAAGATCAATTAGTTTTTTCATAGTTTTTTCCTCTTTGCTTGATTCTCCCTTATTTTCGTTAGTCTTTTTCTTCTTTTTATTCTTCTTGTCAAGCTCTTCAATGATTCTCCTAGACCTTCTATTGATGGAGTGTTCCCCTCTACTTTAAGCTTTAGGAGCTTTTCTCTAACCCCAATGGTCTCTCATGTTATCATCACTCCCTTACTCTTTAACCAATTGATAGTTTTATTAATCACATGGATTATTCTATCAAAAAGATAAAGGGATTCTAGAGTTGACCACTTAATTGTTGGTAAGGGTTGCATGATAAATTGTGTAATAAAGGGGGTCCACTCTGTAGTCATCATCCACCAAGTTATCTAGAACTGGTTCTAGATCATAGTCCTTGATTTGTTTAAGAGACATTCTAAAATAATATTTCGTTTTGACAACTTATTCATCTCCTCAATCTTATTAGTAATCCTCATAGTATGGCACATGAGCATATGTTACAAGTTTCAATACACTAGTAATATTTCCATACACATAAAAAAAGGGTCTAGACTCTAAAGTTTTCAATATCATTTGACCCATCTCGACCTCAGCACATTTGGTTTTGAAGAGGGATTAGTATGTGTATTAGCCAATAGAAATTAGAAAATGTATCCCTAGCTTATGCCTGTTAGAAAGAAGCTTGTGTGTCTCCATGAGCTACTTTACCAACTCCATTAGTGACCATTTATTACTCACATATTAGGGAAGAGTATAAGGACAACCACTAAACTTGACAACTGTAATGTAAGAAAAGGTGGGGAACTGTATAAAGTAAGAACCCCATTTACTGATTTCATTTATTGCTACCTTTGAGAACCTTGTTCTTGCATGTTCCTTATCAAACATGATAATGATGTTGTAAATGAAAGCATCATTCACTCTCTTAAAGTTTTGTCTACTATCTTATAGTGTGAGATTAGGGTAGTATTTGTATACTCTATTTATCTCTTTAGGAACTATGGTGAACCCTAGAATAACCTTCCCTTGGCCGAGATGTATACAATATAGGAGGTCATATATAACTTGCTTGTTGTTTTCACCTCTATCAATTTATAGTGAAGGGAATCACTTGTTAACTAGGACCAATGAATATATTGGTTTTTTTATTTGATGGTCAAAATATACTAGTACATTCACTCTTGATAACACTTGGCATTAGGATTACTAGTGACCCAATGCAATTTTATGATAATGTCCCCTACTTCATCAATAAAATTAGTTATATACATGGTCTTCAGTAACCTGGTGGAGGAATGCTTTTGGGACTTGAGCCACTATTTTTTTATTATCTTTTGACATCCATCTTGATTATCTTAAAATAACTATGTGGATGTTTATGGATTTATGTCTAAGTAACCATCAAATTCAAGATTTATAAATATTGAGCTAATAAAATTAGGGTCTATATTCAAAATCTTTTCCCCTTTCTCATTATAGACCTCTCTTCTATTAGGATCATAGTGTTGGACCATCATGAGGACCAACTCAAGGCTTTGAATTGAAAATGGTAAGGCTACAACTTGTGGAAGGCTAGAGTCATCAATACTCTAGATATAGTCATTCTTAAATTCTACACCTATCCTAGCCCAAAAATATCCTAGGTCAGTATGACCTAAGCCTATATCTATCATCTCCAAAACATTAGACTCCAAGCTAGGAGTCACTCCAAGGCCCTTAGATTTGAACTTCATTTCCTTTGGAGGTATGGAAACTAAAGGTATTATTTGTGAGAAACCAACTATGAAAGTTTTCAAGACCTACAAGTGTTTAGAGTAGTTTAAATCTCTAGTAGAACTGGGAGGTGCTTGAAGCAGGTGAAATTTTTATGGAGGTATAGGGTGTTGGAAGCAAGTGGGAGTTCTATGGAGATGGAAGATGTCTGGGGTAGGTCCACTTTTTGAAAAGATAAAAAATATCGTGGCTATCAAATGTGCTTCGATCAAAGGTAAAACCCATAGGGGTCTAAGGTGTTTGAGATAGGTCTTAAGTTTTTAAGGACATTGGATAATTTTGTGGAATATTTTACTGGTTTAAAAATGGTATATGTTTTAGGAGTATTCCTTTGGATCAATGAAACCCTATATTTTGAATATGAAAATAGGAGGGGAAACTCCAAGGCTTTAATGATGATCACTTTGGGAAAATATTCACAATGAAATTATTCAAATGAAACCCTATAAACCCTAATCCTATGATTGTAAAAATAATACACCGATGCTTGACCATAGAAAACCCTAAAACAATGCTTTTCAATAAATAATAACTCTATGGAAAGACATTTTGAAAATCTCCTATATAAAATGGAAAAATATTGAAATTTTTTTAAAGTGTGATAATTACCACAAAAAATTTAAGGGGAATAATTTTTATGATGTAGCTTGAGAGTTACAGACTTGGATAGGTACTTGTTTACATGTGGCTCAAGGTTAGATAGAACTTACAGGTAGTTGGAGCTCTAAAAATTGTACTTAATAATTAAATGATGATAAATAGATCCATAAATTACTTAGTTTTATATGAAAAAGCCTACATTAAATGTATCAATGGTAGTTGATGGTGGAGCTAGGAGCTACTTAGAGTAGGTCCTATATCCACAGGGGGTGATTGGCTTGGTTTGATAGAAGGCAAAACTTTGAGGGCACTTTGAATTTTTTACAAATGTGTAAAGTGAACTTGGGGTTTTGCATTCTATAAAAGGGTATTTGGTAGAACATGGAACCTAAGGATCACTTTGCACATTTTTAAATGTGCAAAGTGTTCATGGGGTTCCACATTCCACATAAGGGGGAAACTATGTTTTATAGGATCTAGAGCCCACCATGCATTTTGCACATTTATAAATGTGTAAAGTGCATGCCAAGTTTTGTATTCCACTGGCTTAGGTGCTTTGTGAGATCTAGAGCCCATCATGAATTTTACACATTTGCAAATGTGCAAAGTGCAAACTGCATGTCAAGTTCTAAATTATATCAGTATTTGTTATGGGTGCTTCATAGGATCTAGAATAAGTGAAGCAATTTATACAAGTGCAAAATGAATCTAGGGTTTTGGATTCTATAGTGTAAAAGGGAAAGATAATTTTTTTGGTGGTTTTCAAGGTTTTTCTTAAAAATAAAGGGGGTATCCCTTATGATATCTGATGTAATGATATTTTTGGGACAAAAATATCAACATTTTTAGTGACCTTTATAGGATGATTGTCTATTAATAATTTAAATCCAGTGGCCTTCTAAGACATTGGGCATGGAGTAAACCTTAATTCTAACAAAATTCTCATCTAAAGAAAAATAAACTGGGACTTGACTAGACATGAACAAAATAAAAAACAAAATAAGGAAAAATAACACAACCTAAGAAACAAAACTCCTAATGATTTAACCTGTGTATAAGCACTTATTAAAAAACACCACTAACCCTATTATTTAAAAAATATAAATTTTTGAAATGAATTTATACCTCAAAAGTAAGCTTTGAGGTATATCTCATTGACTGGCATAAGCAATTCTTCTCCATCAAGATTTGAGAGATGGAATTCATTGGATCCTTTACATTAAGTGATAATGTATGGACCACTCCATATTACATCAAATTTGGTATTCTTTTCCAATTTATCTTTGTCTACATCTCATTTGAAAACCAATTCTCCTTCATTATATCTCCTTGTAGATGCCCTTTTATCAAAATTCTTCTTGGTTTGTGCCTGATTTTCTTCCAAAAATTTCATTGATTGATTCCTAATTACTTAAAGTTCCATCAGTTCAACCAACCTTACTATCATTTCATCATTATGATTAAGATTAATTGGTTGTTGAGCTCTAAATATGGTATCTCAATTGATAGTGGCACTCGTGTTTCTCTCCCATATACCAACATGAAAGGTGAATTATAGATGGCTCTTTTTGATGTAAGCATATCAACCCATAGTGATAATTTTAGTTTCATATGCCATGTCATCTAGTTATCCTCCATATTCCTTTTTATGATTTTGATAAGGTTCTTGTTGGTTGACTTAGCCAAGCCATTACCCTAAGGATAATAATTATAAGAAGTGCTTAGATACACATTATGCTTGATGGCCCATTCATTGACCTATGTGCCCATGAAAGCTTTAGCATTATCAAAGATAATGGTATGGGATACACTGAACCTTGATATTATGTTGTCCACAAATCCAAAATTGAATCCTCTATAGAATATTTTAATAGAACTACTCCAGTCCATTGTGTAAAATAATCTATTGTAGTAAGAACCCATTTGTGTCTTACACTTGATGGTGGATTGATCATGCCTAATAAATCTAATCCCCATTGAGCGAATGGCTAATATTATTGAATTGGTCTGAGAGGAATGGTGGCTAAACTTTGTTTTTTAGTGAAGTAAGCACACTTTTCACAATTCCTTACCCATTGGTGGGCATCTTTGAATAACTCAAACCAATAATAGCCTCCTTTCATTATCTTGATGGTCATGGTTCTTACATAGAAATGGCCTTTTGATGGGCCATCATGTAATTCTTGGAGAACTTTATGGACTTGATTATACTCAATACATCTCAACATAACTCCATACATATCTTTCTAAAACATTATTCAATCAACTAGGACATATGGAATAGATTGAAGTCATAAATACATTTTTTTTTACTATTGAAAGTCAAAGGGGTATTTACCAGTTTGCAAAAAAATAGTCATGTCATGAATCTAGATATTGAATAGAGGTGGACTAACTAATTAAGTTATATTTTGAGCATACACTATGTTAGATACCACTTCAACAATCTTGATGTTAAAAACTAGTTGTTTACATAATCCTTTTCCTCTTACAAGTTTGGTGATCATGATATCCACATCACATTCCACGACCTTTTTAATCTATCCTTATTTTTTTTAATTTATCTCCCTACTCAGTAGGAACTCTTTAATACTTTTGTGACTCACCATTAGATTTATTTTATTCGTAGAGAGCATAT
Organism: Torreya grandis; assembly: GCA_037957365.1. NCBI lineage: Eukaryota > Viridiplantae > Streptophyta > Pinopsida > Cupressales > Taxaceae > Torreya > Torreya grandis. The sequence goes on from JARHVA010006832.1 coordinate 652,781, forward strand.
GTCTGAACTTCTTGAGATCTTTGATTACAACATACCTGCTTCTCCACAAAACTATAATTCTCTTTGTAATCTTTCAAAGATTAGCTGAAGAAGGATATTGGTTATTCCAAATTTTCTTGATTATCTTGAGTCAAAATGGATGACATGCTTCCCTTCCAAATATATAGACAATAAAGTCTTTCTCATAATTTAGCTTAATAAAGGTAGGATCTTGGGAAATAGCCTATTTTATGGCCTCAAATTTGTCTTTTCCCTCTTGAGTATAGTTGAAAAGAGTTCCCTTATTTAGCATTGTAGTAAGGGGTTTTTCCATAGAGGTAAATTTTATTACAAATATTATTACAAAGTTGATCTTCCCAAGAAAGCTCTATATCCCTTTCTTGTGTCTTGGTAGTGATAATGCATATATCAATCTAACTCTTTCAGGGTCTATTATAAGACCCTATTTTGACACTATGTTCCCAGTAGCTTCCTCTCATGTAATAAAAACATGCACTTATTTGAGTTAAGGTAAATCCCAAATTTCCTATACCATTCAAAAAATTTACTCAAGTGGTCCAGATGTGCATCAGCATGATTTGAATAGACTATAATATCATCTAAATATACTATAATTATTTCATTTATCAAGCCTTTGAGTGCCATATCCATGGCTCTTTTAAAAGTCACACCTATATTTGTTAGATCAAATGACATCTTCTTGTATGCATATGTTCCCCATTTGGTGGTGAAGGCATGTTTAAATTGGTATAATTCTTGCACTAGCATTTGGTTGTAACCCAAATAACCATTTAGGAGGGAGAACCTTTCAAATCCTGATACTATTAATAAAATTTGTTCTATAGGGTGAAAAGGATAATAATATTTCAATGATGCTTTATTCAAGTCTCTAAATTCCACACACATTCAAATTTTACCATTTTTATTTCTAATAATGATTGGATTTGCTACTCAAAATGAGTGTTTGTTAAGAAATATTATATTATCCTCTATCAATTTAGAGAGCTCAATTTTCATCAGGGGTTCAATATTTAGATTGGTAGGTCTCTATTTCTATCTAACATGCTTTGTATTTGGATCCAATTTTATAGTGTGTTGGGCTAAGTTTGGATCAAATCCTTTTAGATCATCATAATCTCAAGTGAAGTTATCATCAACATCTTGATATAAATGAACAAATTCTTATTTTTCCAAGTCATTGCATATCTTCCCTATCTTAAAGGACTTACCTTTTGAGATGATGATTGTCTCAATATATTCTTCATTCACTATGATATTCTTTTTCTCACCCTTTAGTTGATCATCACAATTGAAGATATTTTCTAATGTTTTAAAACCCATAGGTAACTTGTTTAGCTGAATAATATGATCTCCATATTGGTCCTACAGTCTTGGTTTGTTCCTATCTAAAAAATTGGCCTCCTCTCTCAAAAAATTAACAATCTGCTCATCATTGTTGAAGACTTACCAATAAGTCATATTATTATGGATAGATGTCCATGCTATCAACCTTACATGTTGGCTATTCTTTTTCTTTATTTCTACTAGTGGGTTATACAAGGACCCCATTGAGGCCATACAGTCATCCTCTTTATTCTATGCCCTTGGTACTACTTGAATATTCAAGGTGGTAAAGTCTTCTAACATTTCCCAAACCCTATGTTTTTAATACCTTAGAAAATTGTTTTTTGTTACACTTTTTGACCTAAATTGGTGAATAATGAGCTCACTATCACCAAATATCTAAAAAAACTTGATTCTTATATATTTGGCCAACTGGAGGCATCAAATCAAGGATTCATATTTAAATACATTGTTGGTATAGCTAAATTAAAGTTTGAGTGAGTAGAAGTAGGTCTCCTTCTATGGGGAGATCAATATAATTCCCCCACCTACACCATTTTTAATTATTGAGCCATTAAAAAATAATTTCCACATCCATTGAATATCTTTGATTGGTTTGACCAAATTTAGGATAATTACATCTTTCTCATGAATGCAAAATGTCCTTAACCTTTTTTCTTGTACATAATCATAAGGATCAAATTGAAAGGATGATCCCCATTCATCTAAATGAGTGTTTGAAATCTCTTCTATAGGTGTTACATGCCCATGATCTATTTCTTCCTCTTGATCTTTTAATGTACAATTCATTTCTATAAGGGGCTAGGATTGTATGGCTCTATATGATCTTTTACTATTATCTCATTAGCTATTATTATTACTCTAGTTCCATATCTCATTCTGAGTAACATGTGAGATGAATCTATAGATAGATATCCTCCCATATTTGTAGTGAAATATATTGAAAGATACATGGCAAAGTAAGGGGGAAGATATATGACTAGAATGTCATAAGAAATTGATAGGCTTGGGAAAGCATGAATAGTGAGGTTCATTCCCTTTATTATTCCTACTATTTGAATAGTAGACCCATCTAATTGTACTAATTCTTTATTTATGGGTATATATTTTATTCCTAGAGCATCAACTATTTTCTTGGGCATTATTGAAATACTAACCCCAGAGTTTACCATACAATTGTGAACTAGATGCTTCCCTATTATGAGTGAAAGATAGAAGGGAAGGATTACCATTTTTTACCATTAAAGTGTCAGATTATGGTTGAATTAAATTAGTTTTAGCCATAGGCCCCTTTGTTATAACTTTTTTTGATATCTAGAAATTCTTTAAAGCGTCTTGCAGAAAGTCCCTTTGTGTAGGTATAGATAGGGTTTCCCACATAGTGACATTCAAATTAGTTTTCTTTATTTTCTCAACTATACTAAAATGGATATTACCAACCTTTTCCTATGTTTTGTGGTAACAATATCCTATTTTACAAAGCTTGGATTTGGAGACTTTGCCTTGGGTTGGCCTATAGGTATAAAGGGTGTCATTTGCATTGTATTATTTTTCATCAATTCCATTAAAACTTTGGAATTTGAGGCTTATTCCACCTAGGAGGGATAATCATATTATATTCCTCTTCTCTTGTAATGCGTATTAACTTCTATAGGCCATCCACCATTGAAAAATGCTTCATCTTGAGTTATGCCACTAAATTCATCCTCTTGTCAATTTAGGAGAGTTGCTTCACCTTTAATAGGTTCTTATGTGTCTTCTTTTTGGGAAGTAAATTCTTCTTATTATCCTTACATAATTTTTATGCCTTATACCATCAAGGATTAACTAATCACACCATTAAGACAAGTACTCTAGTCATGTGGTTGATTGTAAGGATAACACCACTTGTATTCTTGAGCCAAATTATTTTAAATAGGTACCATAGATTTAAAATTCCCTAGTGTTGGTAAAGCATAGTTTTTGGAGGCCTTGGATGTGTATTTTTAGTCTTATGTTGTGTGTTTCCTTGATATGGATACCTATTCCCTTGGTATGTAGGGTTAGCCTATTGAAAAGGCTTATAGTTTTGGGCTTGTTACCTCTTCATTACTACCAACTCATTTCCAAAACTCTTGAGTAATGATTTAACTTGATATAGATCATCCATAAGTGTAGGAGTCAAATTTGATTCTTTTCTCATGGTGGGAATTGGAGAAATTGTAGGTGGTGGAATAGGAGCAATCTCTAGAAATCGAGGCATTGGTGGCCTTGGAGATATTTTCCCAACTTGGATTAAGTAATTTTCTACCCTTATTGTAATTTCACAAGTTATAGGAAGTGTGGTTCTACCCATTGACTAAATCATTACAACTATATCACTATTAAGGGCTCTCAAGTAATATAAGAAAGCATTATTTTTAGTGGGTTTAACCAAGACTAGGATTCTATTCTAGGTATTCTAGAAATGGTAATTAAAGTTAGGCATATGCTCATAAGGAACTCTTTGAAATAAAATTAACTGTTCAACCAAGGAAATGTGGTTACTCATCTTCTAATTGGTTATATAGTGTGGTACCTAACTCATCCCAAACTCAGATTTAACTAGGATCAATGCCTCTATACCATTGTAAAGTTTTTCCCTTGAAAGAGGAGACTAAAATTCTAATCACAACATTGTCTTGTACTATGTTATGGATCAAACAAAGGTTAGAAATATTTTGTATGTGATTTATAGTAGTGGTTGAGGTTTTATTCATAAAATATGGTAGGATTTTGAAATCTAATGTAGGTACATCATCATGATTGGATAATTGGAGTGGGATGCCTCTATTGAAATCTATGAAATTTATATTTTTGGACATTATAGGAGGTATGAAATTGATAAGGGTTACAACAAGAGATGGGAAAAGAATCATAAGATATACCTTAGGTTGAGGGGTGACTGCTTTGGATCTCTTTTTAGATGGAAATGGCAATTCTAAAAAATTATCCCTCTTACCTTTAGTAAATGATCTTGTTTATTTGCTTGGCATATGTGAACCTTAAAACATATAATTAATAAGATAGTGGAGTCCTAATGTGATTTTATTTTTGAATGAAACTCATATAATGCTTGCTAATAATATCACCAATCTCTTTGTAATTTTTGGGTCCCATCGGGCATGTCTTGATACTATAGCTTTTTGTGCAATTACCTGATGATACAATGGAAAAACCTCCAAAGCCATGGGACCTTGTAAATTTGAGGTTAATATTTGGATAAGGTTGACTTCCTTTCACTAAATCTAATGCAACTAATAAGATACCAATTTTTTTTTTTTTTTTTTCTTTAGTGCTTTTGATTCTAACTAAGGTTTTGACTAAGAAAAGGGTTGAAATTTGAAGAAACCTAAAATGGTGATTTCACCAAATATTTTAGTGGATTTTAATGCTTTCTTGATAAACACAATAAATCATAATATTATATTGAATTTGTTTAATCACAAACTTATACAAATGATAAGTGAGAGAAAATATTTAGCTATTTTTTGCAAAGGGGAAAATGTTTCTTTATTTTTATCAAACAATATTTTCAAAAGGGTAAAAATACCACAAATGAATTTATTATGACTGAAAATAAGAGACAATGATTTCATAAATACTTAAACAACTTTCTTACACATAAATTTCTCAAAAATAATAAAGGAAAATTTTTAATTTATTTCACTCTAAAGGTTACAACTTGTAGTAAATACATTCCAAAATGCAAAAAAAATATAACTAGTAGTAAAAAGATAGATTGGGCCACGAGGTCTACCCATTTTTATACAAAAATATCTCATAGATGAGATGTAATTATTCAAAGTTGAATGCCCAGTAATAAAATCATGCAGATCTGAAAACCTCATGTAAAAGAGGTGAGTTATTCTATTTCTAGCATCTTGGACTTGTGGAAATGTTGGAAAGTATCATGTAAAAGTTGGGCATGATCCTTGAGTTAGAATGTAATATCATGGAATGGAATATCTCTATACAAGGCTTATTCATCTTTATTAGCTTCAAAAATCTCTTCATAAAAAGAGGAACCCAAAATAGAACTTGAGTTATAGAATAAAAGATAACTTTGAATAATTCAAATTACCCTTTTTACACAAAATCCTAACTTGCAAAACACAAGTGAGACTTTTAAAACTTTAAGTCGTATCACTTTGTCAAAATTAACCTTGTAATTTTCACCTCATACTTTTACACCTCTAATAATTCATACTTATCAAAATAGAAAGTGTAATTTACACTCCATGATTTCACCCTTTCAAATTATCAAAATATAAAGTGTAAAAATATGTTTTCTCTTTCTCAAAAGAGTTACAAAAAGATAGATGTATGTTTAAAATTAAAACTTATAATGTTTTTTGAAATGAAATTACAAATGGTATTTAAAACATTTGAAATATTTAATTAGATAAAATATTAATCAATACCTAGAACTTCTTTAGCTTTCTTGTCATTCTCAGCCTTTAGTTTCTCAATATATACATCAAAGGCCTTGAAAATTTCTTGTATTCATTCTAGATCTAGCTCGTAGGAGTAGATGTGAGAGGCTACATAATATACTTGTATGTTGAATAATTATTTCTTAAAAGTCCTTATTCCCTACATTTATGTTCTTATCTTATCAATTGCTCTTTTATACCTAATAAAGTAATGGATATAACTTAGGGTGAAGACTGTGTCCTTTGCATATTCTTTTTCAACTATTTTCTTAAATTTATTCTAGATGTCTTCCACCTGAAGGAGATTATTTTCATTATCTATTATTTGGCATGATATTGTGTTCATCATCCCATTGATGTCATATAATACATCAACCACTTTATCATGAACCTCCTTGGCTTGGTGAGAAAATTTTATTTAATACTTTAATCCAAAATTGAGGATCCTTGTGGAGTTCCTCATGCTTGGTTTCATCATTCAATATTTTTTAGAAATGAGGACATATGTGTCAAGTGAACCTACAACTATCAATTTTGGATAATAAAAGTTTAAAATCTGAATCTCTCCTTCATATTTATTGACCTATTCTTTCAGTATATTCCTCCTCTCTTTGATTATTTCATAGTTTTCCATCATTGCTACAATGATCTTATTACCTTTAGTAATTAATTCCTCCAACCATTATTTTTTATCCCTTCCCATGTGAGCCATCACTCGAACTGAATCAATGAAATCTTGATCTAGAGATTGAATAATTAGCTACACTACCTATGATTGTTGTGATGATCCACTGAGATTTATAAATTATTTGGATGCATCTGTAAGCTACTCCACTTGCTTCTTGAGTTCATCCTTGGTGGCCTTGTCATGATCTATTCTCTAAAAGAGAGAGTTGATGCTAGTTTATACATCATGTTTGATTCCTTCTCTCATTTTATGTCCAAGGTAGATATAAGAAATCTAATAGTCTCCCACCACAAGATTTTCTTTTTATTTGTCTAATGGGGGAACTATAATTTCAACATACCTTTCTCACTTTTCATCATTTAATATCCTGGAGAGGGTCTTAAGAGTTGGTTTGGACTTCTTCTTGACCTCTGAGAGACCAAAGTATAATGTGTTAGGTTCTATCATCTACTTTCTCTTATTTCCTACTGATTAGGATAACCAATTAGGAATAAACCCTTACTACTTTGATACTATCATCAAAGAATTAGTAGTTGTTATAGTTTCACTAGTTAATACTATGACCATAGAAGATTATGAGTTAAATGTTGCCATTAGTTGCTCAAGAGGTCCTTGTATAGGTTCACTTTCATCAGTGGATTACAAATCAACATTTACATCAAGTATATATGTTGTTCCATTTTCAATTGATGGAGTTGTATAAACAATGAGATTAAGTGGAGGCAATGAGAATAGTTATGTTTATTGGGGTAGTGGAAGGTGGAATAGACATAGTGGTTGTGAATTTGGGAATAGGTGGAAGGGTGGAAGCCAAAGCATTGAATGTATCAATCAAATGGGTAGGACCACTCAAGTTTGATGATGAAAGGAAAGAGAATGGAGATGAAAGTGGAATAGTACTCACCTTAGGAATTAGGGTGGCCTATATGACCAAAGTTAGGATGACTTAGTCTATGGCTAAGTACTATTGGGTAGTGTTAAAAACTAATAGAGATGGAATGGAAGGGATTATGAGTGGAATAAAAAGTGGGAATGGAGTGAAAGAGAAAGGTGAATGAGAGAAAGGGAAGGTGGAGTGTAATCTTAAGATTCCTCTGATGGGGAACCCTAAGTGTCTACTTGACTTGCTTGTATTATTTGTGCATGGCTTGATGTAGTGGGTATAGTAAATGGAAGGACAGGGGAGGTGGAAACTTTAGGTACAAGAGAAGTGTAAATAGGAGGTGGAGGTGTTGAAACTTCTAGAACAATTTGAGTAAGAGAAGGGGAGGAATTGTAAATGTGAGCCAAGGCTATGGGATCTAAAGATGTAGAACCCTATGCCACTCTTCAGTGTCTTCAAATAAAATATCAATTGGTTGCTTTGTAGTTTCTTCCACTTTGATTTATTCTCCTTTTTTTGCCTTAGTTTTTTTCTTTTTCTTGTTAGGATCCTCTCATGATTCTACTAGACCTTATATTGATGGAGTGATACCCTCTACTTTAATCTTTAGGAGCTTTTCTCTAACCCTAATGGTCTCTGTTATTATCTGTACTCCATTACTCTTCAACCAATTGATAATTTTGTCAATCACATGGGTTGTTTTGTCAAAAAGAGAAAGGGATTCTAGAGTTGAAAACTTATCTATTCATAAGGGTTGTATGATAACTTATGTGTAATAAATTGGGTCAACTTTGGAGTCATCATCCACATGGTCATTTGGAATTGGTTCTAAAACATAGTCTTTTATTTGTTGATTAGGCATTCTAGAATAATCTCTCATTTTGACAACTTCTTCATCTCCATAATTTTCTTAGTAATCCTCATAGTATGTTATATGAGCATATGTTATAAGTGCTAATTCACTAGTAATATTTTCATACACATTAAAAAATGATCTAGATTCTAAATTTTTCAATGTCATTTGACCCATCTTGGCCTCAACACATTTGGCCTTGAGGAAGGTTTGACATGTGTATCAACCAATGGAAATTGGAAAATGTATCCCTACCTTATGCCTATTAAAAATAAGCTTTAGTGTTTTCATGAGATTCCTAACCAACTCTATTGGTGACCATTTATCTCTCACATATCAATAAAGAGTGTAAGGATAACCATTAAACCCGGTAGCCCTATTATAAGAAAAGGTGGGGAACTATATGAAGTAAGAACCCCATTTATTGATTTCATCTATTTTGGCCTTTGAGAACCTTGTTCTCCCATGTTCCTTATCAAACATGATAATGATGTTGTAGATGAAAGCATTATTTACTATCCTAAACTATTGTCTACTAGCTTGTAGTGTGAGATTAGAGTAGTAGTTCTATACTCTATTCATCTCTTCAAGAACTATGTTGAGGCATAGGAACAACCTTCCCTTGGACAATATTTATATAATTTAGGAGTTCATATAGAAATTTCCAATCATTTTGACCTCCATCATTTATTGGTAAAGGGAATCATTTATTAGCTGGGCCTCATAAATGTATTGTTTTTTTATCAAATGGTCTAGATATACTAGTACATCCACTCTTGAAAACATTTGGCATTAGGATTGCTAGTGACCCTATGTAATAGTATGATAATGTCCCCTACTTCATCAATAAAATAAATTCTATACATGGTCTTTGGTAACCTAGTAGAGGAATGCTTAGGGGACTTAAACTACTATTTATTGATTATCTTATGATATCTATATGGATTATCTTCAAAAACCTATGTGGATGTTTGTGTAATTATATGTAGGTATCTCTTAAATTATAAAATTGAAAATATTGAGCTAATAAAATTAGGGTCTAGATTTAGAATCTTTTCCCCTTTCTCTTTGTAGACATCTCTTCTATCAGTATCATAGTGTTGGGTCATTGTGAGGACCAACTCATGGATTTTAACTAAAAATGGGAAGGTTTCAACTTATGGAAGGCTAGAGTCATAGATATTATAAATCTAGTCATTCTTAAATTATGAACCTATCATATCCCAAAAATCACCTATGCCATTATGACTTAAGTCTATATCTATTATCTCCATAACATTATACTCAAAGATGGGAGTCACTCCAGGGCCCTTGGATTTGAAATTCATTTCCTTAGGAGGTATGGAGATTGAAGTTATTGCTCGTGAGAAATAAACTATGAAATTCAGCAAGATCTGTAGGTATTTGGATCAGTTCAAATCTCAAGTAGAGCTAGGAGGTACTTAAATTAGGTGACAGTTATACAAAGGTATAGGGTGTTGGAAGAAAGGGGGAGTTTTTATGGAAATGGAAGGTGTCTAGGGCAGGCCCACTTATTGCAAAGATAAAAAATCTCACATCATTCAAATGTTCTTCAATCAAGGATAAAACCCATGTGGGTTTAGGGTGTTTGAGATAGGTCCCAAGTTTGTAGGGACGTTGAATAATTTTGTGGAATATTCTTCTAGTTTGAAAATCATATAGGTTTTAGGAATTTTCCTTGGGATCAATGAAACCCTAGATTTTGATTACAAAAATAGGAGTGGAAACTCCAAGGCTTTAATGATGATCACTTTGGGAAAATCTTCACAATGAAATTATTGAAGTGAAACCCTAAAAACCCTAATCTCATAATTGAAAAAATAATATATTGAAGCCTGACCATAAAAATCCCTAAAATAATGCTTTTAAATAAATAACGATAACTTTATAGAAAGATATTTTCAAAACATTTGGCATTAAATGGAAAAAAATATTGAAAATGTTTTAAAAGTTGAGAATTACAATGAAAATTTCAAGGGGAATACCATGTATGACATAGCTTGAGAGTTGCAGACTTGGACAGGTACTTGTTTTCATGTGGCTCAAGGTCTAATGACATGGCAAAGGTAGTTAAGGCTCAAAAAATCAAACTTAACATTTAAATAATGATAAATAAATCCCTAAATTACTTAGTTTTATATGAAAATCCCTACATTAAATTTAGAAATGGTAGTTGGTGGTGGATCTAGGAGCTTCTTGGAGTAGGTCCTATGTCTACAGGAGGTGACTGGATTGGTTTGGTAGAAGCAAAAATTTAGGGGCACTTTGCATGTTTTGTAAATATGCAAAGTGCACTTGGGGTTTTGCATTCTATGGAAGGGTATTTGGTAGATGGTAGAACCCATAGAGTACTTTTCACATTTTCAAATGTGCAAAGTGTGCATGGGGTTCCACATTCCATAGAAGGGGTAAACTATGTTTTATAGGATCTAGAGCCTATCATGCATTTTGCACATTTGTAAATGTACAAAGTGCATGTTGAGTTCTAGATTACACTAGCTTGGGTGCTTGGCAAGATTCAGAGCCTATAATGAATTTTGCATATTTTCAAATGTACAAAGTGCATACCAAGTTCTATATTCTACCCTTCTTTGGTATGGGTGCTTTGCAGGATCTAAAACCTATGAAGTAATTTACACAAGGGTAAATTACATTGAGAGTTCTAGATTCTAAATTATAAAAGTGAGGTTTTTTTGGTTATTTTTTAAGTTTTTTCCTTAAAACCCAAAGGGATTCTCCCTTAGGATATCATATGTAATGATATTTTTGGGATAAAATTATCAATAATGGGTTTTAGTGTAAATGAGCTAAGTGATACATCAGAGAAGCTAGCCTCATTAAAAATCCTAGAGGTCTAACACAAGATTAAGTAACCCATAGCCTAAGGTCATTCCCATGTTGGACTAGATTTGAGTAGAGGACCTAAATAATCCTTTGCTTAGCTAGGGTACAATCTAGGTCTATAACATGCACTCCTCCAATACTGTAGTTTCCTCAAATACTAACCTTAGAACTACCTATAATGGCTCAATAAATTCAAGGTTTTATGAAGAAAAGGAGAAGGTGTGAACAAACCACTCCTTAAGGGCATCCTAATTGGTTGTTTTATGTGTGTCTCATTGACTGTGTACCATGCCCACACCCAAGTCTTTAAATTTTTGTAGAAAGTGTGAACCCATAATTTTTTTGGGGCATTTTCACCATAAATGGTCTATATTTCCTTGAAAATGCATGCATGAACTATAGGGTTAGAGTTTCTAGAGTAGGCTGAAATGTCTAGGTCCTCATTGTTCTTTCAAAACCTAGTACAAATATCTTCCTTTACATCTTACCAAGTTGGTAAGTTAGGATTTTGTGCTACCCACCAATGGGTAGCAGTGCTCTTCAAGGTATATAATAGTGCACCCTTTCTATACACCTCTTTTGGGATGCATGACTCAAGGTCACAGACATAGTCTTCCACTAGATTACTCCCTTCATATCTTAAGAGCACTACAAGTTTTCCCTTACTAAGGTGAAACACTCTTTTTACCCTTTTATTATCACAAGGGACCCATCTTTTGAAAGTGTGCTTGATCTATACCCAGCATGTCTTTACTAGTTTTAACACCTTTACATACACCAAGTGGCACCATCGACCAGTGGTCTCATATGCTTCCTTCACCCATCAGTCATAAAAAACATTAATGGTGTTTGAGGCTGATTTTCCATCTTCCCAAGATAGTATTACTTGATCATTTAGGTCTATAGTCTCAACACCTTGTTTTATGATGTTATATATATGGTTGATATCATCCTCAATGTCCATGCTCTCAACATAGTGGGGTCATTAGTCATTTTATAGGGGTATAACTACCCTCTCATTTCCATTTTTAAACATCATGTAGTACCTCTTGAAGTGCATATTTTCATAGTTTTCATAACACCATGGCCTTCCTAAAAGCATTGGGTAGTTGTCTTGCCTTGCTAACTCTATTACTTCAAAGTCAACATAGAATTTAGTGCCCATTATATCTACAATTGTACTCTTAAAAATTCTAATTGGATGTGTCTGAGTCGTATTGGCCATTAGAGTACATGAAGGGAAGGTCCTAAGGATGACCTACCCATTTTTTCCCAATCATTCTTGGTCAAGATATTGACCTCAGTGCTTATGTCCATAAAAACCTCACAAATAAACCATCCATAAATAGTGGCATTCACCAAGATTTTTTGGTCATATTCAACTTTTTGTGTATGCCAAAATTCTCATTCCCTCTCCATGTGTGGTATGATGACCTCAAAAAAAATTTGTCCTGTGTGTTCCAAGGCAAGTTATTTAATAATGGTAACGTTCCTTCTATCTGAAGGAGGTGCAAGATCTTAGTCAACTCTTGCACTTTAGCTTCTTGGATATCTTGCTTCTTATGAGAGGTGACAGTCTATGATTCTAGGTCTTGTGTTAATCATAACTCCCCTTATAGGTTTTTTATGACACTCATAACCTAATATAACACATCTTTCTATTACATTAGGTCTAGGTATAGTGTAACTTTGGGTTCAAGTTGTGTTATGCACTTATTAAAACCCTTATCCCCATATTCTAGGCATAATTTAGGTATTGACATAACTAAAATCTAAGTGGTGAATCCACTATGAGTATTTACTTATACTTTGATTGTCTCTATGCATTTAGGTTACACCTTTGGGGTCCATTTTTCCATTTTTTGCTTGTACCTCATCATTCCTGCATCCTTGTCTACACTAGGCCTACCTTGGGTCAAATTTTTATATAGTTTAAGGCATTCTTTGACCTTATAGGACCTTTGATAATACCACATGTGGGATGTGTAGGGTATTCATGATCATAATTCTCTATTGAGCCACACTTATAGCATGATTATGGTGGGAACCTTCCACGACCACATCCTCTACCTTGCCAATTAGTACCTCATACATCCTAAATCCTATGTTTTATTGTTTTTATCCCTCATTAACTTGGTTATCCTACCCTTGAACTATTATGGTGGCCTATTTTACACCTCATTCCATATTCTCATGCATTTAATCAATCACTTGGTAATTAGTAATGGTATGGGTGTAAGCATCTCACAATTGACAATAGATGGTTATGTTGACTTGGATAGCACATTAAATTAAAGGGAAATTTTAGATGTCATGCACCTCTTAATAGACTTCATAATTTAGAATCAAAGTGAACACATTCCTCCATGGGTAGTTAGTTATATTATGGCCTTCTACTTCTTAGTTGGTGCACCACAGTCCACTTTGAACATCATGAAACAAGTTGGTGATAAGCTTCTAGAGATGGGAAGCCATAGATGCAATCTATTCTTCTATAAATGGGATGATCCTAGTATTTGTACTTCTAATTGCCTTGAATTTGAGCATGACTTCAAGCACTTCTTGAGGGTATATAAAAGTCATCATGAAAATTTCTCTTCATAATGGCATGAGCAACCCCCAATGAACCAATGTGCATTCTAGGAAGGGTGAATATCATATGGGAAATTCAATAGGAGAGTTTTGAACCTTACACCGTACAAGCATAAATTCTTTGAGAGTCCTTGGGTAATATATTTTAGTGTATTGATGCTCTATTATTTAAACTTTGTAATGCCAAATTCCTTTAAGAATGCATCCTTTAGGGTATCATAGTCAACCATGGCTTAATTGGGATAAAATTTTCTATACCAGGTGTAGGCATTATTGGTCACAAACTGGGTAGCCTTTCACTCTAATTGGGTTATGTATTTTGCATACCACTATAGTTCACACTTTATCAAAAGTTATATATCATTCTCCATGCCATGATACTCTTTTAATTGGATAGCCATTACATATTAGATTTGTTGTAGGGGAATCTAGTATTTGAGGTGATTATCCCCTTAACACCTATCTTGGTGGTAGTCATCCAATGCCTCCAACCATGGGGTTAGGCACTAGTCTGATCATTACTACTAGCATAGTTGATGTCAATGACACTATACTACTTTAATGGCATCGAACCACTTCTTATAATCTATTACCCACCTTACATTACTAACATCAGCTGAGTTGGTATTCTTATGTTCAAGTTTTATTATGGTGAATAAGTACCCAATTGTCTAGAGGTACCTTTGCTCACCTCCTTGTATGTAATAATTTATTCAATCACAAAGTTACAATCCAAGTCTATAAAACATCTAAGATCTAAGTCATTATTAGAGTCAATTATTACTTATGTACTTTCTTCAAGTGGGTGATTTAGTGTGTGAACATGCACCCTAGGTTTAAATAGGGTAGGTGCATTAAGCATATCTATAGTCACCAAATTATGTAAGAACCTAATGAATTGCACACTTGTCAAGTGTTGAGCTCAATTCATCACTTCATTATATATCTCATTCTCATTCTATTTTATTTCCATTATATATCTCATTATCATGCTATTTTATTTCTAAAGATCCTTCCCCATGACCTTCCCACTCTTTACAAGTTCTCTAAGCACTTCTAGGTTCCAAATATTCCATTAGTTGGCACCATCTCTTATTATATGTTTGTCTTCTAATCTCTCAAGTGTTAATTTGCTTATCCCCTTCCATTATGCCTCACCTAAACATCCCCTTCTCCCCCTTTACAGTTATCATATGTGAAGGGACTTTAGCCTTCCAACCCTAAAGTTTCAAAATTGTAATCTACCATTAGCTTTTTGAGCTTTGCATCGAATTCCTTCACAAACATACCTATAGGTTCATGTAAAAATTGGTACTCCACTTCCTTAGGACACAAATATATTGAGACTACAAACTCAAGTATGTAGTTATTCAAAGCTCCTTACCACCATTTATCTACTACTCTAGTCCAAGTATCATCCAAGGTTTCAAACCTTTATAGGTGTTCCTTTGTCCACTCATAGTGTTATCCATAGCTTCTTATTGTGTGGGTTGAATATGTATCCTACCACTGGTACACATGCTTAGGTAATTCATAGAAAAAGACCTCGTATAAAGTATCATATAGCTTATTTTGAACCCATTTTCTTAGATTTTTTCCTTTATAAGTTAGATGCTTTATCATAAAGTTATCTTCCACCTTTTATAACTAGTGCTCAATGTTTTTGAGATAAAGTTTGTACATCATTATTTTGCACCATTACATCAACAAAAATCAACATGGGTCTCAAAAACATAGCCAAAATGTTTTAGTAAAGGGGGTCTAGTTAGTTCTTATTTTATTATGACCAAGTATAAACATGGAATACTCCATTTGCACTCAAAATTTGAACACTTAACTATGTTATCATCAATCCACATAAGGCACAAGACTTATGCACTCACCCAGAGCATAGCTAAGTAGGAATTGAGGCTTGCATTTGGCTAGTTGTGCTATGGAATGAGGCTACCATTAGAGTACTTAAGTAATTAGATGAAATATTTAGGTATATCCATAGATACAAGCCCTTTGTGGACTAATCTTAATGTCAATTAGGATCTTAAAGGGTCAAAATATGGCTTTCACTCAAACTACTAATATTAAACATGTGATCTTAACAAGGATAGGAATAATTGGCATAGAATCTATACTCATTCCCTATAAAAACTATGGTGATGTCATCATTCATTATAAGGACTCCATTAATGAAGTGAACTAGTAAAAATACACGACTACTAATTAACATATTTCCATTGAAAGTATAACATTAGATCATATGCATTCCCTTAATAATTCAAAATGACATATAAACTAGATATATTATGGATTATTGTAACAATATTCATCATTAATTAGAGATCATAATAAAGTATAGATTTCATAATAGCGTATGTGTTTAGTTCATACTATTTAACAACATAGAGGCTCATAGATGAGTTTAGGCACTTATAATGGATCCAATCAACCTCCATACTATTCCTAAGCCTTAATAGCCATTGAAGTAATGTCTATAGAGAATAATTTCACTAGAGATCCATTTCAATTTCTTCTTCTCCCCATCTCTTCTAGTTTGAGCTCTTTAAATAGATTTTAGGAGCATCTTCACTAGGGTGGAAGGTATATACTGAGTGTCGAGATGGAATTTGATCATCACAACCATCAGCTCCATGACTTTATATAATTTACACTACATCTTCCACATATCTTCAAATCATCAAAGATTCCCTAAAAACTTGGGAGATAGTTAGCCACCTACTAGCTAGCATAAGGCATGTGTTATAACCTTAAGTTGGCTAAAAAATTCCAAAAGGCTAACCACTCAAAAAATAATCCCTTCATACCTAGGTGGATTTTGTGTTGGAATGAATCTACTACTTAATGAGTTAGGGGCCCAACACTTCAATGCCTCACATACATATTCAAGCAACCTCATAAAGCCTTGTATGATTCTATGCATCCATCTCACTAAGACACCATGCTCAAACCTTCTCACTAGGACTTTACATGCCATGACTAAGCTTATTAATCACTTGAAACTTGACAAATAATCTTGAAACACTCTTTGATGCTTCTACACCTTGCTCACATTCTTCATATGGTCCTCAAACAATTTCATACCTTGGCACATACCTCTTCATGCTCACCATGCACATGCTTATGATATGACTATACTTGTTATGACTAATCTTATCAAGACACCTTGTATTCAAGGATTAGTACTCAAACATGCTTACCTCAATGATGCTATCAAACAACAACATTCATTAGACAAAACTCTCACACCAATACAACAACCTTGATAATAACCAATAGAAGAATAATTAGGTTACCTTCAAACTCTCTCTCAACATAAAGACATTAGGTTGCCTTCAAATTATCTCTTGTTACAAGGCTTCCTTTTCACATCAAGCACATAAAATCATACATTAAAATAACACTCACCATGCATATTCACCAGATGAACCTTGACATCAATGACATCAATGATAACACTTCTCAACAAAATCCCTCTTTGTCATTGATGGCAAAACATTATTCAATCTAATCACTCTCATCTTCCCAAATTGGTCAAACTCCCTTCTTGAAATTTCTCCCCTTTTGACATTAATGATAAAGGGTCATACACACTAAAAATTATAAAACCACTTATTCTCCTTATTTATAAACTATTATCATAAAATTTCAAAAGAAATTAGAGCTACTAAGCTTCCCCTTTGTCTTCACAACTTGGGCTCACCAAAAGAAACAATAGAGTTCTCAAACCATCTACAATACAAGTCAAGATCAACTAGCAATTGATAGAAACATATAACTTTATTTGCTCTCTTTAATTCTTGTCAAAAAATAAATTTGTAGCTTATGAAAAACTTGAATATCTCCCCCTCAAATGAAGCATCCACCATGATTCTACTAACTTAAAGTGTGTCTCCATGAAACCTAATAGAGTCACCCCTTCATATGGCATGTTGACTATTTTGACCGCAAGTCAAAATAGGTCAACCCCTTTAGTAAAAAACTTATTTATGGGTATATTAGATGTAATATGGTGTTTCATGGTCTTATTTTATGTCATTTAATATTATATTAACCTTGGTCATATTCAAATTTAGTTCTTGTATCATTTTATGTCACAAAGGGTCATTTTTGAGACATTAATGAAGTTCATATAGTTTTTTTTTGTAGAAAAGTGTTCAAAACTATTTTTCAACTTCCAATATGTTAGGACCTTGTTATTCATTTAATTTATAAATAAAAATGTGCAAGTTCCCAGCTGAAAACAAGAAAATAATTGAAAAATATGAGGTTTTGGTAGTTGTATAGTTTTTAAAATAGTGTGGCACATGTGGTAGACTCCTATAATGAATTTTAAGATTACCTTAATTAATTTATACAATTTATCTACTTTTAAAGTCTCAAAAATTTTCCAAAACCATTCTTATCCTTCATCACTCTTCTTGGCATAGAAAATTGGTCAACAGGTTTTATCATAGTAAGGCTAGTAAGAGAGGTTTTAGATCAAATTCCTCTAAGGGGTGTTAGTAAACTTGGTATAATTAAAATTCATGGAAGTATTTCAAATATTGGTTTCACAAGTTTTATGAATCATTTGTAAGAAATTTGCTACTCTTTTTTTCATATTAATCCTCAAACCCTATAGGCTTTCTCCTTATTTGAGCTTGTCTATACAAACCAATGGATGAAATTGATTATAAGAAATGTTTATGTCTTTATCTCATGATTTCCATCTTTTATTTCATGTGTGGAGGTGATTTTATGATCCCAAACTTCTCAAGTTGTAGGTTGAGAATACTAGTGAAGTTATAAGCATGTTCACCAACTATAGGGTTTTCATTTCCTATAGTGGTTTCAAGTAGAGATATATTGATGTTTCATGTTTCTAAAAAGTCATAGTAGTCACCTTTCATTGTAAAGCTCAGTCTCAAAGACTATCATCAATGAATTTGCAGTCATATATAAAAAATTTTAGACCTTCCTGTAGGTGCTCACTTACAATCAAGTGAATGAAGTGTATCAATTCTTTGAGAACATTCATGGAAGTGTAATAAAGAGTTTCAATAATTTTATCACATTTTTGGAACAAGAAAAATCAAGTCAAGCTATTCAAATGCTATGAAATAGACTATGATAACTAGATAAAAATATATACATAATCCTGCACCATTGATGGACACCTACAAGTGTTCTACAAGAGAATAAACACATGGAAATGGAGAATTTAAACTTATTTTAACTCTTTCAAGGTGGAAATGATTCATTTAATTTTTTTGATAAGGTCTAAAACTAGTTACGTAACCATACACTATGCATATAGTCCATGTTCTACCTTCATTATCCTTGCCTACTACTGTATGTATACCTATAAGTGGATCTCATAGAGGCCTAAGGGTGTTACATGAAGGAGTATAAGAATTTTTGAGATCATCATAAGACTAAGAAGTTGGGGTATGTCCTAATAATCATTTTGGATCCATAGATTAGCAAGCAATATTGAATTATGATTCATGATTGGAGAAACTAACTTAAGGGATTCATTACCTTAAAATCTTTGAATCAAGACATGGCCCTTCTTTTGATATTTTAATGATGAAACATTTTGACATGTCAAGTAGTCTAATGTTTCCATTATGTAGTCCAGGTGTAATGGTAGTGAATTGGTATGACAAATGTTTATTTTATCAAAATATTATGATGACAGAAGACTCCTATTCCATGCATCCTTTCATTATAGAATGTAAGTATTATATATAGTGTTTTAGGTTCAAATGGCCTTTCATTACACCAAGATATAATAGAAGCCTAAATTTTGGGTAAGTGATCTTAAGTGAGTAAAAGTTACTACCATAATTTTAAAAACAATCAAGAGGGTTGATATTAAATGATTGATTTAGGTCACCACCTATAGGAGGATCTCAAGCTTCTCAAATAAGGTGTTCACATTCAATCAATAATGTGAATTATGTTGACATTAAAAATGGAGGTCTAATCTACAGACATATTGCTCTATTAGAAGGAGAGTCACACCAATACCTCCAAATAAATTCATATAAGTTGAAATATAGGTTTTGACCTAGACTACTTCCTAAATATCCCCTTTTGGTCTAAAAATTATTAACTATAATTTATTTTAGTATGACAATTTACTAAAGTATAACTATCTTGAGGTTAGCCTCGCATATACATGATGAGAAAAAAGTTCAAACGACTATGAAGTGGCCTTGATAAATTTAAGGAGGTCTTAAATAATGAGACACAAGGCCTAAGATGAAGTTTTTACCTATAGGTATGTTATTTTTTGAGCAAGTAATACAGTACATAGTTGACTATAGTCTTGTCTAGTAAAGTACAAGGTAAACCTTGATGAGTTCGGTAAAGGTTAGAATGATAAAACTATTTTAAGTGCCTCCATAGTAGTAATGACCATTCAATGAGATTCTCATCACATGGAAACAAGGAAATATCTGGTTCCCAAGTACACCTATAGTCAACACACTAACCCTAAATAGTCAGTGAGCTCTATAGAAGTTTGTCTTGAGTTTTGGGATGTTTGGAACACCTATGGATGTGACCAAACTCTATAATTTTGTAAATAATTTCCCTATAAATTACTTGATCCTCTCATAAATTAAAATTTATAAATATAATAGGGGATATTTTTGTAAGTATTTACTAAAATGGGGGTGAATCAGTAGATAAAAATGTATATTCAATTCCATTTACCATTCCATGAAGCATACATTCACATAAGATCAAATAATGCATAGAGAAACAACCTTATGAGAACATCACAAGATAACACAAGAGATTATGTGGGAAAACTTCATGGGGGATAAAAAATATTGAGATAATAACATGGAATACTATCTTATAATGACAATATTCAATTTAAACCAGCACTAATTGATCAAGGAGAACCCACTCCTCAATTTAGTCAAGCACCCACTTGACCTTTAGCTAACACCAACTAGAAAGGAGGATACAACCCCATTGATGATAAAGCACAAACTCAATCACCTTAAAACTAATATTCACCTATGTTATAATGTCTAACATAACTGATGATGGACTTATCTTACTCTAACATCTACAAACTTGCCTCTCTACCTCATACAAACCACTTAGTCTCCTCCACTCAATAAGCCTTTAATACGATCATTAGGTCCAATAACTTATGTGTCTACCTAAATAAAAATGATTATATAAACATGAATAATATTATTTACCTTGTGATGTTCCTCAATAACCTACTCCTTTTTCAAAGGTTCTATCCTTTGCTTCAATTCACAAACAAAATAATTAAACCAAATAGGTTTATTAGGACTTGCCTTTATACCATATTTCTTCATATAACCTATATTGGTTGCAAAATATACTTTAAAAATTTAATAATACCTGTAATATGTCCACACACATGTTACATGGGTGAGAAAATCCACTCCATAGGTTGGTCATTGTCCTTAAGACCTAAATCCTCCATTAGGCCTAGTTAAGACCTATAAAAAATAGGCCTTCACACCCACATGTTATGCTTGTGACATCTTAGACCACCTTAAACCTTAAAAAATATATTAAACACATAAAAATAACTCCAATATACCCTTTATCACTCTCAAATATGTCCATGCCACCTATAACTCTAACTCACCACTTGAACCAAGCTTTTTAGCCTACTTGCCATTGGCCTTAAAACATAGAAAAGTATATCTTCTAGAATTGAGGTATAAAATTGATTTTATCAAAAAAAAACCTAAAAAAATCACAAAAATATATTATTCCTGATCCAAATAACCATACCATGTCTATTTTACATCAGCACTCAAGCTTTAAGCATCTAAAAATACCTCTGTAATAGGACTACTTAGACTAGTCAAACATAGTCAAAGTATAGTCATGTAAATGTTCATGATTAAAACTTGTAAGAGTGCTTAATATATATATATATATATATATATATAACTCACATGGATATTTCCTATGATTATTTTATATCAACCTCAAATAGTTATTTCTCTTGTTCTATCATCATTCATTGGTCTAATATACCAAATCCTCAAACCACTCTCATATTATGCATACGTAGTTAGACAAGCCCTTTCAGATTGCTCATATCAACACATAAAACTATTTATATATATTCCATAAATATTTAATATAAAAATTAGGTCACAAAAAACATCAAATGCATCATCTCTTGTCATATGGTCTCAAATACATCACTTTCCCTATCACACCTAGAGAAGTCAATCTAACTCAAAACATAGTCATGGTGAACATGACTTATAACACTTGAGGAAAAACATAAAATATATTATAATTAATTTAAAATTTCATAAAACCTTATTATATAATCCTTAAACACAATATTCATATGCTTCAATGGAAACTTTGCTCTTATAGATCATTCTCACTATCCTGGGTTCCATTGTCTTATCTTACACAAACAAGTCATTTTGTGAACACCTTATAGATTTATTATATGAATAAAAAAAACTTACCAAAAAATTAAATTTTATTAATATTTATTTAAATAATACCCCAAACCATTTTATTCATCCCTACTCTCTTGGAACTCTTCCTTAATCACCTTTTCACTCTAACTGGCTTTTTCTCATTGTTCTCACTATCTGTAGATTAGTGAAGGTCAAATTGATTGAAAAATAATTATTAACATAGTGAATTTTTCATTCCAAACCAACTCCATTAACATATATAAAAATTATTGTCCTTTAATCTCCATCAACTTTCATGTTTTTACCTAGTCAACTTTTCTTGTGGCATCAAATTCTCTAGAAACAAGCACTTTTCTGTATCTTCTACTTACTACTCGGACAAACCAAACCACATAGGGATGAATATAGGAGTCATATAAATCATAAAATCATAAAAAATTAATTTAAAATCCATTATATTCACTAACCTTTCATATATTTCCAATCACCCCACTATGAGGGTTTATACGAGGGTTTTGATTGGTTTACATTCTTAATGAATGTTCATAAATATATGTGCCTAAAACCATTGAAAAATGCTTATAAATAATTTTTATAACCATTTTCCACCTCTAAAAAAAATATAAAGTTACCATGAAAACTATACATGTGTCAATGAGCATCTCAACCTTTGTCTCGTGCTTGAAAACCTTCATTCTACATGCATAGGAAAACTTTTAACATGATATCTTGCTTTGTCTTCCTCCTTAGAACTTGAAACTTGGTTAACAGATTTGAACCACCCTATAAACCCCCATTAAATTATTACATAGGATTAAACACCTATAAAACTCAAATTGACCCTCCATTTGGACCTCACTAAGTCTCCATGCACATTAGGTCTCCATATACATAGGTCTAGAACCACCAATTATGCTTGGTATTTGAAAGTACTTGGAACCTTATTTTACTAATCTAAAATCATCATAAACATGTCATATGAACTCATTCCATCCTATGAATATTCCCTCCATGTGCACCTAGTCCACATGCTTATTTCCTCAATCAAGTTACCAAGTTTTTTTCTTCTTGCACCAAAATAAACATTCCATCCTCAAAGCCTTCCTGTTACCAATCTACCTTGAGCTTATAAAATACCACTCCTGTAGCTCATAAATAATCTTAAAAAACCTAAGAACATCTCCAAGGTTATCATATCATTATCCATTGATCAAGATAACTCAACCATAAAAATCACTTATTAATCACACAAGGCCTTCTTATCACTTTATCAATAGATCACCACTTTGTCATTACATTTGACATCAATGATAACACTACCAAGAGAGATGCCCTCTATTATATCTCACACAAAGGGCACTCTTCAAGAGCTAAACCATGTATGTTTAGTAATTTAATGATGAGAAGGTGAGATATAAACTAATGAAACCTTGAATAAAGATGGAGGAAGTTGTTTTCAACATGGGTGAACATGTATAATGTCTCGCAGGTACTAGAGACCAAAATTGATGGCCTAAACCCACATAGGTGATATCAAGCCTACTAGGCCTTGACTATGCCTAATAAATAAAGGGGGTAAATTTCCATTTCTAACACTAGATGAGACTTTCAGATAATTGGAGGACCTTCATAGGGAGTTATAAGGTGTGCCAAAACCTTTGGTTTGTAGAGGAGGTCATAGAGAAGCCATTTCTTGGCTTAGAAGAATAATAGGGTGCACATAATTTAGAAAAGGACTCAAGAAGGAAACTTTGAAAGATCATACATATAGGTATGTTTATAATGGGAGTCTAAGGAGATAATATATGTTGGAGAGGGTCTTAAACAATAATTTAGTGAAATTTTTCTAAGGATTGGATGCCATAATTTTATGAACAATCCTTAAGGGTCTAAACTACCTAAAACCCTCCAAATCCCTTGATAATAACCTGATGGGAAATACAAATAATATAATTCATCTAATAGGGTTATTTTTACTTGTAAATGATATTGGACTTGAATAGGGCACCCCAAGGCCCCTTCTCATTAGATTGACTTCTACCCTCTTTGTACAGACAAGGTAAAAAACTCATTTTCTTGATAGTTTTTTATGTTTTTTAGGTATAGAGGAGTCTTAAATAATGAGGATCACTTTATATATATAATGATAAATAATATAACTCCTCATTATCATCTATTTCTTCATCTAAGCACACAAGTACCTTTGTAAGCACCTTCACTTCAAGCAGTCCAAATTGGCAAAATGAATGAAAGATGATTGCCAAATGAGAAGGTGATAACTTAAATTGGGAGGCATTTTAAGGTCTTCCTAATAAATTGGGATGCAAAGAGACTCCTTAAAAGTGTCACATAACCCCTTTCATGGATCATATTGATCAATTACTCTCATTGATTATGAATATAGATAGTGAGAACACTTGTCCAAAAGAATATCAGTGATTAGGGACACATCCAATGCATGTTGGATCCTATTTATAACCCCCTTAATATTTAAATAATATAGTATATTCCTAGTCTATTTTATAATTTTCAAGTAATTCCAAATGATGAAGGCAATTTCCAAATAGGCAGTTGAAGAGTCATATGTTAGATTTGAGGAGTTTCATTCTTCGAGAGAAATTTGTTTGTAGAAAATTTGCATGGCATATTTCATATTCCATTCTCCTAAAAACATAACTAATTCTCTCACCTTGACACATGTCTTGTGATAATTTAACTTCAATTTTCTCTCTCCTTTCTCACATTTTATAAGTACTAGACATTTTGGCTCTTGTTTCATAATTCCACACCATGTATGGTGAAGCCCTGCTAGTTTGATGTTTTACTTTTCCTTTTAATAATATATGTAATATTGATTTGATCTCATAAAAATCTTATCTGAGTGTTTGAAGTGATGAATGGTGAGGTCTAATGACAAGCTTGTATCCTTACTTTTCCTTATCCTTTCATGTCTATTGAAAGAAGTTCTCATTCTAATAGGTCATATAGATTTTAGCTAGTGTGTTAGGATCCCTTAACATTTGAAAGTGTAATTAGAGTCTAAAATCAGATATTTTGTCTACCTACCTTGAGTTTTCTCTTACATATCATCTCCATATTAAAATACTAATGTTATAATATCTTAAGACATTGAATCTAGTGTTGTCGATTTTGTTTCATAGTGAAATAAGTATGATGATCTTATGGAAATATTCATGGTGTATCACCTACTTAGAATATATTTATTTCATTCATATTACTTCCCCTTTTCCCACAATTAATTAGTTATCATGGTTGATAATAACTTTAAGGTAATCTTAGGGAGCTAGCCCTTAAACCTATAAATCTACCTCTACTATGCAACCCACAGGCCTATAGGTATTCCAATGTTACGCAAATCTTAGATTAAGCTTTAACAACCTCCTCTAAGGTATAATATTGGGTGAAAAATTTTATGTCATGCTTGATGGGGCCATTTTACTAAAGATATCTTGTCAAGGTAAATGTTGGTCTTAACAACATCAACTACATATTGGTGTGTTACTTATCATTTAACAACTCCATTCAAGGTAAAATCTGGTTGTATACCATTGTTTTTTCATATATTTGTATTCATACTTCATGGTCCTCACTAGATCATATTTTAGTAGAGTTTTCAATCATATCAATCTAACTCTTCAACCTAAACTTCCCCATGAAGTTCAACACCCTCAGCTTATCCTTCCCTTTAAAGAGCAAGAAGACTTTGCTAGCTAAGAGGATCAATAGAGTGAGGAATAAATTGAAGAAAACATGGATAAGAAGCATGTATTCCCATCCTTTAATACTAAAAATCCAATTCATCTTGAAGCCTATGATGACATTCTCCCTAATGTTACAAAGAGTGTTCCTACATTCAATGGTGAAGGCCATGCTACTCCTAGTGAGCACATTAGGGATATCTCCAATTTTTGTTATTTTCACAATGTCACTAAGGTCAATATTTCCATTAGACTCCTTTTCATGTCCCTTAGATGAAAATAAATTAATTGGTATAGAACGTTTCTTAGTGGTTGCATCACAACATGGAATGACTTTGGAGTGTTTCTAACTTTAATATTATAGGACAAGAGTGACCATACTTCATCCATCCACCAACTCAATGTGATCCAAATATCCACCAAAGAGATTATGCATGACTTAAATGAGAGGTTATATAAGACTTGGCATAGGTTTCCTCTTCCCATGAGAGCACCTACTAGATTTATCTTTCCCACATATTTGAGAGCCATTGGTATTGATATTTCCATCATGCTTTAATATATGGGTGGTTTCACTCTACTTGAGGCATATGACCTTGAGATTAGAGTTGAAAATGACCTCATTCAAGTGGGAGAGTTTCCTCCAAAAATGTCTATCTCTACTACCTAATGTTCTTGTTGTTATTCCAAACATTGCCCAAGTTCTTAATGCAAATGCTAAGTCAAAGTCTACTCCTAAGAAGGTAGATGATGCCATTGATTGGTAGGCAAGGTCTAACTTATTTTAGGTTCAAATTAAGCAATAAATAATTCAAAATGTTTTGAATCAAAATCCATATCCCTATCATCATCAATATGGTCAACACTATAGGTAAGGGAGAGGTCGAGGGTAGCCTAACTTTAATAGGCCTACCAATGTGTATAATCCTATTTCAACCTCTAACACAAGAGTAATGGTACATGTGCATAGCAAACTG
The DNA here is from genome assembly GCA_037957365.1 of Torreya grandis. NCBI lineage: Eukaryota > Viridiplantae > Streptophyta > Pinopsida > Cupressales > Taxaceae > Torreya > Torreya grandis. The sequence continues at coordinate 679,624 of JARHVA010006832.1, forward strand.
ATCTAAGGAGAAGAATAGAAATAAGTCCAATTCATGGATTCAAATGAAGGTGAAGAATAATATCTATTTTTTCAAGGATGAATCACTCCTCTACTATCAATAGAAGACGAAGTCTTAATGCAAGCAAGTGAAGGTTGGCAGACTCAAGGAGAAAGCTTCACTAACTTCTTAGTTGAAGAAAATTATGTGCTTAACAAAGGAAACTATTAATAGATAATAAAAGAGATAATATAAATGCTCTAGGGGATGCTATTAGTTCTCCTACAAGTTCATCTAGTCCTCCTACAAGGCATTAAAACATGACTGCAAGCATGGTAGTCCCTAACCCTCCTCCACCTCCTCCAAATTAGAATGTGGGAAGGTATATTCAAAGTGATGTAATTCCTCAGGATAAAAACATGCCCTTTCCTCTAAGGATTAAATAAAATTTAATCACTTATGTTTTAAATATTTTAGATTCATTGAAGAGTGTTAAGGCATCCATTTCCCTTTGGGATGTCCTTTATATGCCAGGCCAAAAAAAGCTCTTGCAAAAATAGCTATCCACTATGAATGGTAATCCATATTCAATTCATGGTCATGGTCATGGTCATGAATTTATTAATAATTCCTAAGTTAACATTATATAACCATATACTAAATTTGAGAAACCTCCACCTTTCTACCTCGCTCTCATTGTGGGAGACAAACTAGTCCACAACTATATAGTTGATAGTGGAGCTAGCATATCAGCGATGCCTAAGGTTATAGCTAACAAATTGGGCCTAAATTATGAACCAAATAGCAAATGTGTGATTATATTATATGGTACACCTACCAAGTTATTAAAATTGATCAAAGGGTTGAAGGTTTTCTTGCATGATTACCCTAGTTTTCCCATCCTCCAAGACATTATGGTTGTCGACTTGCCTGCACATTTTGCAATCTTCCTTTCAAGAGATTTAAAAACTAAGATAAGAGGATACCTCTTAGTTTATTTGTCCTTATTATCCTTTAGTATAAGATATGGAACAAAATTAACCATAAAAACTTAGCCACTTGAAAGGTTTCACATTGAGCCTTATGTTAAGCAATCTCCAACTTGAATTGTGTCATCAATGAGAAAGAAGAGTCTATTACAAAATATGGTGCTTATTCCAAGCTTAAATGCATAGCTTATTTTTCTCTAGATGATTATGGTGTAAATTATTATGAACATGATCCATATACATTCAAAAAATTGACCTTTGTACCTATATCATCCATGAAGGAGAATTTGAGAAAAATGAGGTAAGTGTTGAGAAATCCTTCTCACAAGATATTGAAGGTTGTTGTTCCCAAAATCCATCACTTATTTTTATGGACAACATATCAATTATTTTGGTCCTTTACACCAAAATAATCTCTTCCTTTTTCAAAAAATGTTCTAAGTAGCCAAGTTCTTCAATTATTCAAGCATTTTTAGTTAAGGGACTCACAGGTTCATCAGGTTCAACCGACGGGCTTTCACAAAGAAACAAGTTCCAAATACTTAGGCATTTCAAGGTTGGTTCAATGCTAAAGTTCAATCAAAATACTTATCATTAGGTTTCAAATAACTAGAATGAACCACTTTGAACCATTGAACCATTGAACCCCACCTCTTCAAGGTTTAAAGGTTCAACGAGTTCAAAGGTTCAAAAAAGAGTTAAGCGCTTCAACGAGTTCAAAGACTTCGGCAAGTTCAAATGTTCAAAGGCTTCAGTGGACTTAAAAGAAAACTTCGAAGAGTGAAGATTGAACTATTGAACCATTGAACCTTGAACCAAAAGAGTTCAAAGTTCAAATGTTCAATGAGTTCAATACGTTTGATGGACTTAGAAAATTAAAGGATTCAAAGAGTTAAGATTGAACCGTTGAACCATTGAACCTTGAACTTCAAAATATTATTTTTAAATATGGCATGGACCTGAAAACAAACTCAATGATCAGCCAAAGAAGGAGCTAAAAGATCTAGCTAAAAGTGAGAAGATAGCTTGAGAGCTCAGATCATGAGGAAGAGACAAAATACAAAAAGGAAAGAGGTAATGATGCAAAAAGACTAGAGATATCTATGTAGTTGTTATTTTTAGTAGGTGAAATAGTCCACCAGGTGGACATCAGAGAGTGTGAGCACTCAATAACACGGCCTATTTTTCTAAATTGAGTAAAGACTAAGTGGAAAACTATGCAAATATCAGGAAGAGGACCAGGTGGCCCATAATTTAGAGGAGACATTTGAGAAGAATTAACATGCCAAAGTTAAGGCTGATGCCCTATTCTAGCATGGAGCTTTCACAGAATTTCAAATGCATTCAAGGCATTGAATGTAGTATGGGCCATTTTGTGAAACAAAGTGCCAAATATTTCTTGGCTATTATATATTGTAATCTCATCTTCTGCAAAAGGAGATCTCTCTATTATAGAAGCAAAACTCTACCTAAATTGAAAGACATTTCTTGAGACTTTGAGCTCAAATTGTTAATCATATTTATTTATTTGAATGAGAAAACAAGTGACCTTTCAGACTTTATGCTAGAATAGCTTATGTTATTTAGGAAATTTTTCTTATGTATATTTTCTAGAAGCATTCTTGTCCATTTAATATAACAAGCAAAACTAGTGGAAGTAATCAGGAAGGTGTCCTGAAGTCGATTGTGGAGAGACTTTGTGCTGCCATAATGGTCTTTAGTGTGTTGTTTTTTGTATCTGTGTAAAGGATCTTGGGACAAATTTGTGGCCCCATTATCCTTTGTATATTTCACTCTTTGGCAGTTAAGGTGGAGACTTTGTGCTACACTTCATCCTACTGTGTTACTGCATCCAGTTACTTTTACTACCTAGGAAGAAATCTAGTTGTTGACTGAGTATTACTTTTGAAAGAAGAGAAGTACCTCCAGCAATCACCTAAGAATTCTCCTATGTCTTTAAACATCATCTCTAAAAAAAGAGAGATGGATGGTGTTATCTTACCCTGAGTGTTATTTTCAGCTTATATTTATAGTATATTAATATATCATAGTTATAAGGAACCTCCCCTTGATGAGAGGAGAGATTTGTCCCCTTTTGATGTGGTCAACCTACACATTTGGCTGATAAATCTCCCTATGCTATGGTTGAAACACCTATTTTTCCCTCAGTTAGTTGGTGATAAAATATTCACCCAATAGTTTTTGGTGACTCTGTTGGGGATCAAACAAGTTGTTCTAGTTCTTTTCCATCTCCATATCCTTATCCATTTCCATTATATACTCTGATCTACAAAACTAGAGATTCTGGGGATCAAACATTTCATTGCTATTGTCTACTCTGCTAGGTCCATGCCAAATTTTTTTGGTGACTCTACTAGGGATCGAATGAGTTATTTTAGTTCTTTTCCATATCCATATCTTTATCCATTTCCATTATATACTCTAATCTATGAAACCAGAGATTCTGGGGATCAAACATTTCATTGCTATTGTCTACTCAACCAGCTCTATGCCAACAATTTTTGGTGACTCTACTAGGGAATGAATGAGCTATTCTAGTTTTTTTCCATCTCCATATCCTTATCCATTTCCATTATATACTCTAATCTGTAAAACTAGAGATTCTGGGGATCAAACATTTCATTGCTATTGTCTACTCTGCCAGCTCTATGCCAACAATTTTTAGCGACTCCACTAGGGAAGAATGAGTAGTTTGGAGACTCAAAATCCAAGCTAAAGCAAGGCTAGTTATTTTCCATTTTTATTCTAAAATTTGGCAGCTCTACACTATATAAGAAGCCAAAAATCTCAAGGTGTTATTGACCCTATTTTTGAGTTGGTGCAGCAAAGCAATTTTGATTTGTTTCCTCCACAACCTCACCTTCAACAAATTAGGAGTCTTCCTCCTACCAACACTAGGTCACTAATACAAGGTAGAGCTTATTTTTCCTCTGCTAGCAGATCTTTGCCCGTACATACCCCACCAAGATTTTTTATCCCCCATTTTCATAGTCATATAATGGCATTTCAAGGCCCCTAGGGTAACTCTTTTGGCCCACTCAATTTAACTCCACCTCTACATGAGCTACCATACAGTTCAAGGAAGAATTTCCCCAAATTATTTGGTGATGGGAGAGTTCATCTTGATGAACATATTTTAGCCTTTAGCATAACCTATGGCATGATAGTTATGGAGTATGAAAACGTACCAGTCAGGCTGTTTGTAGAGACATTACAAGGTGCTACTATAGACTAGTTCTACCATCTGCAGGCTCGATCAATGACTAACTGGAACACTCTCAAAGCCAAATTTGAAGCCAAGTTCAATCTTACAAAATATGTGCATGCCCTACTGGCTTAGCTCACACAAATGAAGGAGCCTCATGAACTAATGAGAGATTTCATAGCCAAGTTTAATAAGTTAAGGAATAGGATTCCTACCATTATGTAGTTGACAGCTAAGAATCTCAAATGCTTCTTCATCAACTCTTAGCTACCTAAAGTGAGTTTTCTATTGAGACATGATAGCCACATAGACCTTGCTATAGCACATGATTTGGCTACTAGGGTGGAAGATGACCTTATCTTGGCAGGAAAGATAAGAAGAGATCCTAATAGGAATAAATCTTCTTCATCTTCTAATAATTTTTCTACAAGCACCACTGATCCTATGGTGTAGAAGCTAGAAAATGAGTTGCTAGCTCTCAAAAATAAAATGTCACAAGGGATGTCTGCTCCTTTGTACCAAGATATACTAAGGAGGACTTTTCCCAATCAGTCATATCAAGGCAATGCTACTAAAAATCAAGGGCAGCCAAATCATCTTCCTCCCCCTCAGGGGAAACTTGTTATTAAAGCAGCTCTAGCCAACTTAGCAGTTGGATACCTTGAAATAGAATCAAAATTTTCTTTCCAATCTGATTTGAACCAAGAAGATGGTGTTGATCTCTTTGTGGAAGACAAAGATGAATCAGCTAGCGACTCCAACATTGGTTTCCTAAATTACCAAGATGAACCTAGAAGTAAAGGTGAAGCATTTGATAGATCATATGTTGTATTCACCTAGTCCCATAACCAATCACCCCAGCAAGCTAATAAGGAAAAAATAGAGGAGTGAGCTCAATCAGTAATTTCAATTGTTAAGAGGGGAACCACTCTACCTATGCAATCAAAGGACCCGGTGATCACTAAAAAGGTAAGTACATCAAGTTTTCCTTAGTTTTTTGCTTCAAATTCATAGACCAGTACCACCCCTCCTAAAAATAAGAGGGATGAACTACCTTCCCCTATTCCTAATTCATTTTAGATATTTGATATAATTGACTATGTCAAGAAAACTAAAATTCAAATGTCTGAATTTGAATTCCTGCAATCCAACCTTGAGCAGTTGGATAAGTTGGTTTAATGTGTAAAGAATAAAACCATCCCTACATGACTAGCTATTCCAAAGGTGACTCCCACATCCACCCAAAATAACCTTGTCATTACTCCTACTACTCCCAAGAAGACGGAACCATTTTATGTCTCCCTGTTGATAAACGGTCATCAGCTAAATAATTGCATCATCAACTTAGGTGCATTTGAAAATGTCATGCCTACCAAAGTGGCAGAATCTCTTGGTCTCACACTGACCAAGACATTTGAGAGATTATTCTCCATGGAAAATAAACAAGTCCCTTTGTTGGGACAAATCAAAGATGCCCAGTTTGTATTTGCAGCCTTTCCAAAAAAAAAGAATTAAGATGATAGTCCTGGTGGTTGACGTCCCAGCCTCTTACGACGTCCTTCTTAGTCAAAATTTTTGCAAGGATGTTGGTGGAGAAATAATTATGGACATATCCAAGGCAAGGATCCTTGTGAAAGGCATCATGTAGATGTTGCTCCCTGAAAAGGAGTCAAAGTACATTGTCACCCAAATGACAGCCCCTAAAGCTCAAATTCTATTTGAGTCTTCAGGGGTGGGTAATTACTTCTTGACCACAGAGGATGTTCATGTTTTAGAAGATAAAATTCCTATAGGTGGTGATTAACTAATTGATTTATATGAGATACCAGAAGAATTAATAAAGCACAACATAGGTGTAGAAGGACCCTTCCCTCCAAATGAAGGAAATTTTGAGAAAGGAATAGTTTCTGATGGCATATGGATTCTAGAATTTGATGGCAACTACTCTTCTACCAGTTTTGGAGCCTGGATTGTTTTAATATCTCTACAAGGAGATATTTTTCCTTATGCTTACAAGTTGTAATTTAGCAACACTAACAACACTGCTAAATATGAATCTCTACTACTCAAGTTGAAGGCTACTCATGATAGAGGTGTTAAGCTTCTTCATGCCAAAGGAGATGTTGAATTGGTAGTTTTCCAGGTGAGGAACTTGTATCAAACCAAAAATGAGAGATTGCACCATTATCACAATCTAGTTTGGGATCAAATTAAAAGATTTGATGCTTTCAGTATCTCTACAGTACCCAGAGAGTTCAATGACCAAGCTGATACATTGGTTGTTTCTGCTATCCTCATGGTTCCTCACCCATATTTTAAAGGAGATAGGTACACTATCAAACTAGTATTTTGACCAAGTGTGCCCAATAATGCCAATCATTGGAAAGTGCTCAATGGTGACAATCAAATCATTGTCTTTCTAAAATAAAAAGATAGCTTTAAATAGCTTCATTTTGAAGGTAAGAAGCCCCTATCATGTAAATCAGTGCTTGGAATAAACTCAGATGCAGGTAAAGAATTCCTGTAGCTAAAAGGGAATAAAATTCCCAAAGGATTGGTTTCCCTTGAGAAAATGTTTGATAATCACGATAGGTTCATCAAATAACAACAAAAAGATTTAAGCTCCTCCCAAGAGTTTGATCTAATAAATTTGGGTACTAAAAAAAATCTCAAGATGGTGAACATCAGGAAGTGTTGCACTCTAGAAGAGAAGTTCAAGTTTACTTCTCTACTCTGCTAGTACATAGATGTTTTGGCGTACTCCTATGATGACCTAAAGTCACTCAAGCCTAAAGAAATTCACCATGAAATTCCTCTCAAGAGTGATTCATTACCTCAAAAGTAGAAATCTAGGCAATACAACCCCAATATATTAGGTACCATTCTATCTGAAATTCAAAAAATATTAAAAGCCAAGATAATTTTTCTAATCCATCATTCTATATGGATTACAAATATAGTCCCTGTGAGAAAAAAGAATGGCAAAATTCACCTCTGTGTGGATTTTAGAAACTTGAATCAATCCTCTCTAAAGGATAACTACCCTCTACCCATCATGGATCAAGTCCTTCAGATAGTGACTGGTTCAGAGATGTTATCAATGTTAGACGGTTTCTCAAGGTACAATCAAGTAGAAGTCGGTGAAGCAGACCAACACAAGACTACTTTTACTATGCCTTGGGGCACCTTTACATATTGAAGAATGCCTTTTGGCTTGATGAATGATGGTGCTACCTTCCAGAGAGTAATGGACCTTGCTTTTAGAGACAAGATGGGTAAGTTCATTGTGGTATACCTTGATGATTTAACAGTCTTTTCTAAACATCATCCTGATCATGTGCACCATCTACAACAAGTGCTGGAATGATGTCGACAAAATGGCATTTCTCTAAATCCCAAGAAGTTAGTTTTTGGGGTGATAGAAGGGAAACTTCTCAGACACATTATATCCTAAGAAGGCATAAAGATTGACTTAGAAAGAGTCAAATCCATCTAAGAGCTTGCTTTTCCCATTAGTAAGATTGCAGTTCACTCTTTCTTTAGAAAGGTGAATATTCTATGAAGGTTCATCCCTAAGTTCACAAAGAAGACTTGCCATATTGTGGACATGATGAAGAGAAAGGCCACTTTCAGCTAGACTAAAGAAGAAAAATTAGCATTTCAAGGCATCAAGACAGCTATTGCCCATGCCTCAATTTTGGTTTGTCTAGATTACACCAAAGGCTTCATAATGTATAGTTATGCTTCCAAACATACACTTTTAGCAATTCTAGTTTAGTAAAACAAAGAAGGTGTGGAATCTCCCATATTCTTCATGAGCTATCCCCTCAAATCTCATGAGCTAAAATACTCAAACATGGAGAAGCATGCCTATGTAGTGGTAAAGGTAGTAAAGCATTTCCACTTTTACATTCTAAAATACATATGTTGTTGCCCTAGTTCCTGATGCAATAGTCAAGTCCATAGTAACTCAGCAGGAGTTTGGAACAAAAAGGGCAATTAAATTGCTAAAATTTAAGAGTTTGATCTAGTTATCAAACCAATGAAGCTAGTGCAGGGAAGGGGTCTCTACCAATTAATTACTAACAACATACTAGAAGAAACAGGGCATGAAGAAACAAAATTGGGAGACACACTAATAGTTCTCTTTGTCACTGCTACAAATGAGTGGTATTTGAATATTGCTCATTTCCTTACCTACAATGAGTATCCTACTCACCTATCTCATAAAGAAAAGAGGACTATCAAGTTGAAAGCTGCCAACTTTGTCTTATGGGATAACAGGCTATATAAGAGGAACCTTGATGGGTTATTCCTTTACTGCATGGATAAAGTGCAACAGAACAAACTTCTAGAATCTTGTCATAATTTGGCTTGTGGAGGACATTTTTATGCACCTGTAACTACCCATAAGATTCTATGATCTAGGTATTATTGGCCTACCCTATTTCAAGACGCATACAAATGGGTGCATAAATGTGAACTATGTCAATAGTTCATTGGAAGACCTAAATTGGTTGCATTACCTCTCAAGCTAGTAGTAATAAAAGAGCCATTTCAATAATGGGGAATTGATTTCATTAGTGCTGTAAACCCATCTTTGAGTGTTGGACATGATTATGTCCTCATAGCCATAGATTACTTCACCAAATGGGTAGAAGCTATTCTAGCCAGGCATGCTACTTCAAAAGTAGTATGCAATTTCCTCAAAGAAAACATCATTTCTTGGTTTAGGGTCCCAACCAAGATTGTAATTGATAATGCAGCCTATTTCTCTTCTCATGAGATTACCCAGTTTTATTTTTGTTATGGGATCACCCTCTCCCACTCTTCTGACTATTTTACACAAGGAAATGGTCAAGCATAATCGAGCAACAAGAACCTGGTGACCATTATCAGGAAGCTGGTTGATGACAATCAAAGAACCTGGCATGAAGCATTGTTTGATGCTTTATGGGAAGATAGAATTATGTCCAAGAGGGTGATAGGTATGTCACCTTTCTAGATTTTGTATGGTTTGAATGCAGAGATATCAAACACCCTAAAATTACTAGCATTGAAGTTGGCAAAGGCAGTAGAAGATTCAACTTTTGAAAATTCTATTGATAAGAAGATCATGTGCCTGAATGAACTTGATGAGCAGTGAACTATGGTGGTGGACCAAATTACTATGCATCAAAGTCTGGTGAAGAAGCTCTTTAACCAGAAAGTAAAAGCCCATAATTTTTAGATTAGAGATCAAGTTCTGTTATGGGATAAGAGAAGAGAACCAAAGGGAATGCATGGGAAATTTGATTCCTTATGGAGAGGCCCATTTGCTATTCATCATCTCAATGGTGGAAATAGTTTTCTATTGAAGTATCAAGATGGCACACCCTTTTCACTACCTCATAGTGGGCAACATTTGAAGCACTTTAATCCTTGAAGTATCAAATGACATCAGTTCTACATATTTGTATAGTCTTTATTTTTGTTTTTGTGCCTTTCTTTTTGGGTAGCATGACTCCATAGCTCAATGGCATACTTAAAGGCACTAAAATTTTGGTTTCTACTCACTTCGATTATTTTTAAAATTGATGGAAGTTCCCCAATTGGAGCCAGCTGTTGTTCCCAAAATCTGTCACTTATTTTTATGGACAACATATCAACTATTTTGGTCTTGCAAGCCAAAATAATCTCTTCCTTTTTCAAAAAATGTTCTAAGCAACCAAGTTCTTCAATTATTCAAGCATTTTTAGTTAAGGGACTTGTAGGTTCAACCAGTGGGCTTTCACAAAGAAACAAGTTTCAAGCACTTAGGCATTTCAAGGCTGATTCAATGCCAAAGTTCAATCAAAAGACTTATCAGCGAGCTTCAAACAATTAGAATGAACCACTTTGAACCATTGAACCATTGAACCCCACCCCTACAAGGTTTAAAGGTTCAATGAGTTTAAAGGTTCAAAAAAGAGTTAAGCACTTCAACGAGTTCGAAGACTTTGGCAAGTTCAAAAGTTTAAAGGCTTCAACAAACTTAAAAGAAAACTTTGAAGAGTGAAGATTGAACTGTTGAACCGTTGAAACTTGAAATAAAAGAGTTCAAAGTTCAAAGGTTTAACAAGTTCAATAAGTTTGATGGACCTATAAAATCAAAGGATTTAGAGAGTTAAGATTGAACCATTGAACCTTGAAATTTGAAGAGTTCAACAAGTTCAAAGGTTTAATGAGTTTGACAAAAAAGGAAAGAATCCAGAGAGTTCAAAACTTTAAAAGATTCAAAGAAAGAGAATGAACCATTAAACTTTGAACTGAAATGGTTTAAGGTTCAAAGGTTCAAAGTACAAATGAAACCTTCAAGTGAATGAAGAAAGCAAAAGTTTCTAGAAAGGGTTCAAAGAAATGGTTCAATGAAAGAAAAAAAGAGAATGAATGTAGCTCTTTACAAAACATTTAACCAAAGAGTCGATTAAACCAAAGAGTTGATTGAACCACCCAAACTATTGAACCATTAAACTGATGCACTCCAAAGGTTCAAAGGTTCAAGGTTTAAAGTGGTTCAAGTGACCAGTGACTAGTGATGTCATCTTAGATGTCAAATTTAGGGTAATAAAATATCTATTATTTTGCAAATATGGCATGGACCTAAAAACAAACTTAGTGACCAGCCAAAGAAGGAGCCAAAAGAGCCAGCTAAAAGCAAGAAGATAGCCTAAGAGCTCAGATCATGAGGAAGAGACAAAATACAATAAGGAAAGAGGGAATAATGTAAAAAGACCAAAAATATCTATGGAGTTATTTCTAGTAGGTAAAATAGTCCACCAGGTGGACATCAGAGAGTGTGAGCACTCAATAGTGTGGCCTATTTTTCTAAATTGAGTAAAGGTGAAGTGGACAAATATGAAAATATTAGGAAGAGGACCAGGTGGCCCAAACTTTGGATGAGATATTTGAGAAGAATTAACATGCCAAAGTTAAGGCCGATGCCCTATTCCAGCATGACCCCTTCATATAATTTCAAATGCATTCAAGGCATTAAATGTAGTATGGGCCATTTTGTGAAACAAAGTGCCAAGTCTTTCTTGGCTGCTATATATTGTAATCTCTCATCTTATGCAAAAGGAGATCTCTCTGTTATAGAAGTAAAACTCTACCCAAATTGAAAGGCATTTCTTGAGACTTTGAGCTCAGATTGTTAATCATATTTCTTTATTTAAATGAGAAAACAAGTGACCTTTTAAACTTTATGCTAGAATAGCTTATGTTATTTAGGAAATTGGTCTTATGTATGTTTCCTAGAATCATTCTTGTCCATTTAATTTAACAAGCAGAACTAGTGGAAGTAATCAAGAAGGTGTCTTGAAGTCGACTGTGGAGAGACTTTGTGTTTCCATAATGGTCTTTAGTGTGTTATTTTATGTATCTATGTAAAGGATCTTGGGATGATTTTGTGCCCCCATTATTATTCATATATTTCAGTCTTTGGCAGTTAAGGTGGAGACTTTGTGATACACTTCATCCTATTGTGTTACTGTGTCCAATTAATTTTACTACCCATGAAGGAATCTGGTTGTTGACTAAGTCTTACTTCTGAAAGAAGATAAGTACCTCCAATAATCACCCAGGAATTCTCCTATGTTTGTGGACATCATCTTTGAAAAAGGAGAGATGGATGGTTTTATCCTACCCTGAGTGTTATTTTCAGCTTATATTTATAGTATATTAATATATCATAGTTATAGGGAACCTCCCCTTGATGAGAGGAGAGATTTGTCCCCTTTTGATGTGGTCGACCTACACATTTGGCTGATAAATCTTCCTATGCTATGGTTGAAACACCTATTTTTCCCTCAGTTAGCTAGTGACAAAATATTCACCCAATAAAGGTAACTAATTTATACATGTATATGATAATGATAGGTTGAAGAGTATGATAAATCATCATGATGAGAAGAAACACATAATTTTTCTTTCACTTTATGAAGCAACCTTTGAAGATCACATTCATTAGGAGGAATATGATCTATGGCAAAGGTTCAATGCCATATGTCAATAATTTGATCAATTGGGTAAGACTACTTCTCCTCTAAAGAATTGCATATCTGATGTCAAGTTTTCTAATGATCCTAATGAGTAGGTTGTTGAATATCTCGCCAAACATGAAAAATAATGCATTTCTAAACATGAAGGTGAATACCATACTATTATTCAAGAGGTTGTAGTCTTAGAGTAGTATCATGAGTCCAAGACAGATATGCTTGTGATTGAAGAGTAGTCAACACTTAAGCTTATGTTTGACTCATTTATAAAGGTGTTGGAACATAAATAAGAGGAACTTGATGATCATACACATCAAGCACATCATGCCCAAAAAGATGAACATCTTGGGGCAGTTGTCATGACTTCTAATCTATAGTTTGAAGAGCATAAAATGGATACGATAGAGATTAATCTAGTTGTAGATCTAATCAAGGTCTTTGGAAGTCAAGAGAAAGCATTCATGAAATCTCAAAGTATGCCACTTGTATTCATGAGAAGACATAAGGATGGTAAGTCCTTTCACAATATACATAGTCAAGAGTTTAATGACAAGCATGCCTCACATGACATTTTTATTTCATGGAATAGTAAATATGCCAGAGGAACCATATTTGACCATGGTTTAATCAAGTTAAGTTATTTCTCAGCTCAAGAGTGAGGTCTTGTAAATATTATATTAGGTGTGTGTCTTTGTTTTAGTTGTGTGTGTATGTTCCATAAGTGTTCTTGAGGACACATTTATGTTTCCTTTAGTGTATTTTTTTTGGGTATATTTCCTTATTATTTGGTGTAGTTTAAATGTAAAATTGAGTGTCAAACTTGTGCATAGGTGACTCCATAGCCCAATGGATAGGATTATGTTATTGTTCATTGGTATAACAAGCATACCACCCCTAGGAAATCACCAAGAATGTTAACTATTTTGACCACAAGTCAAAATAGGTTAACCCCTTATAGTAAAAAACTTGTATGTGGGTTTATTAGGATGTAATAGGGTATTTCATGGTGTTATTTATGTCATTTAATATGTTATTAACCTTGGTCATAATCAAATTTAGTCCTTTTACCATTTGATTCATTAATGAAGATTGTATAGTTTTATTTGGTAAACAAGTGTTCCAAAATATTCCTCAACATCCAATATTTTATAACCTTTTCACTCATGTTAGTTATAACTTAAAATGTGTAGGTTCCCAACTAAAATCAAGAAAAAAATTGAAAAAGAGGAGGTTTTGGTAGTAGCATGACTTCTACAATAGTGTGGCACATGTGGTAAGCTCTTGAAATGACTCTTCAGCATCAATAACTTAATTTACATGATTAATATTATTTCGAAGTCTCAAAAATGGTCCAAAACCATTCTTTTCCTTCATCTCTCTTCTTGGAATGCAAAATTGATCAATAAGTTTTCTCATGGTATGGTCAGTATGAGAGGTTTTAGGTCAAATGCCTCTAAGGAGTGTTAGTAATTTTTTTTCCTTCACATTCATGGTAGTATTTCAAATATTTTTTTCCATTCTTTATGAACCATTCTTAATAAGTTGACTTCTCTTTTTTTCATACTAATCCCCACACCCTGCATGTTTTCTCCTTGTCTGATATTTTCTATACAAAAAATGGATGAAATTGATTATAAGATATGTGTACATAATTATCTCATGGTTTCCATATTTTATTTCATGTGTGGAGGTGATTTGATGAGCCCAAACTTATCAAGTTGGAGTTTGAGTATACTAGTGAAGTTGTAGGCATGTTCATCAACTGTAGAGGTTTTTATTTCCTATAGTGTTTTCAAGCAAAGGTATATTTATGTTTCATGTTTCTCATAATTCATAGTAGTCACCTTTCATTTTAAATCTTGATCTCAAAGATTAGCATCAATAAAGTTGCATTCATATATGAAACATTGTCAAACCTTCCTACAAGTACTCACTTACAGTCAGGTGAATGAAGTGTATGAAAGCTTTGAGAGAATTCATGGAGATGTAATGAAGAGATTCAAGAAATTAATTAAATTCTTGAAACATGAAAAATCAAGTCAAGCTATTAAAATTCTATGAAATATACTATGATAACCAGTTTAAACTATATACAGAATCATGAACCATTGATGGGCACCTATAGGTGCCCTACATGAGAATAATCACATGGAAATGGAGCCTTTAAACTTATTTTAACTATTTAAATGTGGAAAGTATTCATTTGAAAAATTTTAGAAGGTTTAGAACTAGTTGGAGAACCATACACTATGTATATAGTCCATGTCCTACCTTCATTGTCCTTACCTACTACTGTATGTATACCTACAGGTGGCTCTCACAGAGGCCTAAAGGTGTTGCATGGAGGATTATAATCATGATGGAGATATTAATATATCTTAAGAATTTAGGTGATGTCCTAAAAATAATTTTGGAGCCATAGATTGGTAGGAAATATTGAATTATGATTCATGATTGGAGAAACTAACTTAAGGGATTCATTACCTTAAAATCTCTGAATAGAGACCTGGCCTTTCTTTTAATATTTTCATGATGAAACATTTTGAGATGTCAATTGGTCTAATGTTTCCATTATATATTCCAAGTGTAAGGGTTGTGATTTTTCATGATAAATGGTTGTTTGGTAAAAATAGTATGATGTAATAACACTCCCATTCCATACATCCTTTCATTGTAGAATGTAAGTATTATTTGTAGTGTTTTAGGTTCAAATGGCCTTTCAATGCACCAAGATACAATGGTATCCTAAATTTTGATTAAGTGATCTTAAGTGAGTTAAATTTATTACCATCCTTACAAAAACAATCAATAGGTTTGATATTTAATGATTGATGTAGGTCACCACCTGTAGGAGGATCTTAGGCTTCTCAAACAAGGTGTTCATGGTTAGTCAATAATGTGCATTATGTTGATATTGAAAATGGAGGCCTAACCTATAGATAGATTGATCCATTAGAAGGAGAATAACACCAATAGATCCAATAACGTTCATAGAAGTTTAAATATAGGGTTTGACCACTACTACCTAAAGATTCCCTTTTGGTCTGATAATGGTCAACTATAGTTGACTGTAGTATGATAGTGTAATAAAGTATAATTGTCTTAAGGTTATCCTAGCATATAAATGATGAGAAAAAGTTAAAATGACTATGAATTAGCCATGATAAATTTAATTAGGTCTTAAATCATGAGACACAAGGCCTAAGATTAAGTTTTTACCTACAAGTATGCTATTTTCTAAGCAAGTAACCTAGTACATAGTTGACTGCATTCTTGTCTAATCAAGTGTAAGGTATACCTTGAAGAGTTTGGTAAAGGTTGGAATTGTAAACTTGTTTAAATTTCATATAAATTAGTATTTACCATTTAATGAGACTCTCATCACATTAAAATAGGGAAATAACTAGTTCTCAAGTACACCTACAATCAACACACTAACCCTGCACAGTCAGTGAGCTCTATTAGCATTTGTCTTGATTTTTTGGATGATTGGAATACATATTTATGTGCCTAAATTATATAATTTTTTATATAAGGTCCTTCTAAGTTAATTTAACTTTTCATACATTCAAATTACCAAAAATAATAGGGAGATGCTCTCTATTCTATCTCAAACACAGGGTACTCCTAAAGAGCTAAACCCTATAGGTTTAGTAGGTAAATGATAATAAGGTGAGCTATAGACTAATGAAACCTTGAATAAATTAATATGAAGTTATTTTAAACATGTATTAACATGTATAAGGCTTCATAGGTACTAGATTCCAAACCTAATGGCCTAAACCCACATAGGTGTAGTCAGACCTACAAGGCCTTGATTAGGCCTAATACCTAAATGGGATCCAATTCCATTTTCAACACCATATTATATTTTAATATCATTTTATGAACTTAATATGGAATTCTAAGGTGTGTCATATCCTTTTTTTTGTAGAGGATGTCATAGAGAAACTATTTATTGGCTTAGAAGCATAACATGGTACATAGAATATAGGAAAGGACTCAAAAAGGCAAATTTGAAAGCTCATAACTATATGGATGTTTATAATTAGAGTTTTAGGAGATATGATATGTTGGATAGGGTCCTAAATAATGTTTTATTGAAAATTTTCTAAGGATTAGATGTCATAATTTTATGAATAATCCTTAAGGGTCTGAACTAACTAAAACCCTCCAAAACCCTTAATAATGACCCATGGGAAAGACAAATAATAAAATGAATATAATAGGTATATATTTACTTAGGAATGATATTGTACTTTTATAGGAATCCCTAGGGGCCCTTACCATCAGATTGACTTCTACCCTATTTGTACAGATAGGATATAAACCTAATTTTATTAATATTTTTTTATGTTTTGAAGGTACATAGGGGTCTCAAAGGATTAAGAAAACTTTTGGAGATATAATTAGACTTAATATAACTCATCATTCTCATTTATTTCTTCATATAAGCATACAAGTACCTCTTCAAGCACCTTCACTTTAGGCAATCCAAACTGGCAGAATGAATTAAAATTGATCACCAAGTGAGAAGGTGATAAATTTAATTGGGAGGAATTTTAAGGTCTACCTAACTAATTAGTATTCAAAAGTAATATCTAAAAGTGTCACATCACCCATTTAATGGATCAAATTGAGAAACTAATGACCATTTTGATGACAAGTGTAAAGACAAACCTAGAGAGCTAGTGATTATGATTGCAGATAATGAGAACACTTGTCTTGAACAATATCAATGATTAGGGACAAATCCAATGAATTTTGGAGCCTATTTATAACCCCAAATTCATATTTAAATTATTTCATATATTCCTTTTATATCATGGAACATTAAAGGAAGGCCAAATGATGAAGGCAGCTTCCAAATAGGCAATTGAAAAGTCCTACGCCAAATTTGAGGAATTTCATGATTGGAGAGACATTTATCCATATAAAATTTGAATGTTTTATTTAATATTACATTATATTTAAAACATAACTCCTCTCATCTTGACACATGTATTTTGACTCTTGAAATTTATTCTTCTCTCCTTTCTCACATTCTATAAGTACTAGACATTTTGTCTCTTGTTTCATAATTTCACACCATGTATGGTGAAAAACTACTAGTTTGATGTTGTAATTTTCCTTTCAATAATATTAAATATTTATTTGAATTAATAAACATATTTTATAAGTGTGTGAGGTGATTAATTGTGAGTTCTAGTGATAAGCTTCTATCCTTCTCTTTATCCTTTCATGTCTAGTGCAACAATGATGCAAGGGCATCCCATGAGGACCCCAAAAAAATGATTAAATTGTGTTTTAAATTATTATATTAGATTTTTCTAGGTAATATTGGTCATATGTAGTTCATTTATGGAGTCTTTATAGTTTATGTGTTTATAGATTTTGAATTTGGACATTTCCTGCCAAAATCTCCTTCTAGAGAAATTTAAATTATGTAAGCCTTTTATAAGGAATTTTAAGAAATTGTGAAAGAGGAAGATTTTATAAACATTTTTATGGGTATTTTCATTATAATAGGTTCATAAAATGTCATGTTTCTATTATCTTGGCTCTAGACACTTTGTCTTAAGTGAAAATTGAGAAAATGTTATGTATGAAATAGACCTCCATGTAGTCTAAGGCATCAAGAAATAGTTATGCACATATATATAGGTAGTGTAGAGTAATTAATATGTGTTTATTTATATTCCATTCAAATATATTAATGTATATTTTATGGACAGGTTTGGTATGAAGACAATTATGATGTGTTTGTAAAATAAATTTGTTGTTTTTGAATGAAAAGACATATTTAAACCCTATTGACGTCATTTGTGGAATGCTTGTGTAATTTTCATGAAAAAATTAGATTTATATTGATTTTAAAGTGTTAATTAATATTAAATTAATTATTTAATGAAGAGATAAAGGATACATAAAACCCCAGATGAAGGTGATGATAACTCAGACCCTGTTTTGTTCAAATTAGTTAGTTGTAAACTATATCTTGAAATATAGGTGATCAATGAAGATTGATAATGGTAATTTATAATTATTAAGGCATTTTTAATGTGTTTTGGAATTTATTAATTATAAGGATTATAAATTAAGTGTTTTTTATTCATATTCATGTGATAAACAAAACTCTATTTGAAGAACCATGTTCATGAGTAGTTTGGTTGGGTGCAGACTATATATTTAGATTTTGATAATAAAATGGATTTAATAATGTATTTTAATGTTTTTTGAAATCTTATATGATGTAATTTTTATATCAATATTTAAATGTATTACAATAAATACATTTGGTGTTTAGTTAAAACCAAAAAGAAACCCTTGTTGGGAAGTTCTTATCTATAAACTGAGTTTTAGAATCTTGAAAAGGATGGTATTAAATAATCAATTGGAAAAGGCTTTAGTGCATATTGGTAAGTGTAATTTAATATTTTTAATGATGTTTTAACATTTTGTTTGATCAATAATGTGCCATGAGATTTCAAAATTAAGAACAGACTTGTAAGCAACTATTTGCATACACAATCAAGTGTATCTTAGAATAGAAAGGTGTGACAAAAGGTTAGGAAGCATAAGATTATTGTTAAATAAGTTAAAATAGTTATATATAGACCTTTTAAACCTAAATTTTTTATTTTAAACCTTTCCAATAATTCACAGTGGAATATAGTGTGTTCTTGGGCTAGTGTAGGGTCCACTAAGCCCTAATCTAGGGTTTGGAGAGTTTAATGAGTTCCCACTCTTAAATTTTGACAAAACTTAGTGAAAACCTCAATTTTCAAGTTTTTAAATATATTTTAAAGTTTTCCTTATGGGTATGAACATATATTTATGGATAATCAAGACTGTGTGTTTACTTGAACCTAGGAGACCTAAAGCGCTAAATAGAGACCTAAAAAGGTCTAAAAGAGATATCAAAACATTCAGATATAGCATGAAACTTCATAATTAGAAAGTGTTTGATATAGGATGTTAAATTTTTTGTATTTTTGTCATTTATTCATCTATATAGACCGTAAAAAACAATAAAATTCTATAAAAAGGGCTACAAAGAGTGTTTAAAGTGTAACCAAAGTTGTGTAGTGAAATGAATTGATGCTTGGAAAGTGTGTAGGTTCAATAAAGGTTACCAGATGACTATGATGAGCATGTTTAGGTGATTTTAATAATTCAAGTAGGTAATTAATTCATTTAACCCTATAAAAAATTGAACTTATGAGCTATTGATAAGAAGTGTAACAAGAACAAGGTAGAGGAGTGAAAAAGTTTGATTAAGGGAGTGATAATTTGGTATGTGCTTTTCATCATAGTGGTATTAGAGCTTAAGTAAAGATTTTATGGATTTTTTAAAGGATTAAAAATGTGTTTTAAAGTACATTATATAATAGGTGATCAAATATAATGTTTCATGGAGAGAGTTAGTAGGGATGATGATGATTTGGTCAAGCGGATGGTAGACTAGGTAACATAGCTAATTGATCCATTAGTTATGAGGATGGAGGCCATTGAATATGTTCTCAAGGAGAGAGAAAAAATAGTAGAAAGAGAAGGTGATGATGATATAAATTTGAAATGATACCTTTAAAAGAAAGGATGGAAGAGAGAGGAAATGAAGATGTGGTTTAAAGGAAACCATAAGGACATGCAACAGTAGTTAAAGAACATGGCATGGAGCAGCACCATGTAAGAGAGATTAGAACATTGGTAGATGGTAGAATCAAAAGGAATGAAGGTCCAATGAGATAAGGACCAAGATAGATATTCTAGAGGTAATATTATAATTTCCATAGAGAGGGACATAGGGTAATACAGTGTCTAAGGAATATGAGCAAAAGTATGCAGTAGCAAAGAGAAGAGAATGAAGAGAGAAGGAAAGGAATACTTAAGTCATTACTCATTAGGAGAGTAATATTGTATCAAAATCAAGTTAAGGAACCAGTTTAAAGAAGAAGCCTATTTAGAAGTAGATGTAAGCTAAGAGGTAAGGTATGCAATTTGGTGATTTATGATGGTATTACTAGCAATATAGTTTCTTTAGAGATGGTGTATAATTTGGCCTTGAAAATGATGCCACATACAAAACCATACAGAGTTGCATGGGTTTATAAAGGACACCAAAAATTGGTAAGTGAATAGAGTTGGGTTGAGTTTTAGATAGGAAGATACAAAGATCAAGTTTTATGTGATATTTTGCCTATAAATGTGTATAATTTATTGTTAGGGAGACCATGGTAGTTTGCTAATAATTCCATCCATAAAGGTCAAGATAAAACATATACTATTAAGTAGCATGGAAAGACATATACACTTATCCCATTGAAAGGTGAAGAAGATAAAAGAGATGAGAGAATCATGATGTTGATGACAAGGTAGTATTGGATTCAAAAATTGAGAGTTAAATTTTGATCAAAGCACCCAAGAAAGAGGAAGAGGTGAGTTGTTTTGAGTTGGTTGATGTTAGGAGTTGTGAGTCCACAAATATGGACATGAGAGAGATAACACAAGGTTGTAATGTGGAAGCAAGTAATCTTCAAAAGAAGGAAGACATGGCACCTATGATTGTGCTTAGGAGAGAAGAAAACCAAGGAAAACATGGTATCCAATATTATATGATAGAGGATAATAGAATAGAGTTTGATATTGCAGCTAATTTAAAAAGGAAGTGGCTTAGAATTGACACCAAGCAAGTGAAGAGGTTGGAAGTTGAATTTTCCAAAAATGAAGTAGCCCATAAGAGAGCCATGATGGCTCTAAGTTTTGTTTCTAATAAGATTATTTGTGATGAAAATTTAGGTAAGGAGTAAGAAGATAAATGAAGAATGATGGATGAGCATAAGTGTTTGAAAGAGTCTTAAACAAGAGGAGGATGTTGATGAGATGGGAAATATACAATAGGCCCATGCACAAGGTGACTATATAGGAGTGATAAGTCAAGAAGATGAGAGATGGATTGAGAGTATGCAGCCCATAGATATGTAAGAGAGTAAAAGTAGTCAAGATGATTTTGATGAACAATAGAAAATCCAAAGTGTACATACATATGAGGTATGCAAAAAACAAGAAGAAGTGATGCATGAAGTGGAATGGGCAGCACAAGCAGCATTGGTGAAGAAGGAATATTATTACATACTTTTAGTAGTGGTTGATAATAAAGTGAAGGAGAAGATGGATCAGTTTGAAGAAGAGGAAGAGTGGCATGCATATTCAATGCAAAAAGAAGTTGATAGTAGACATATTTTTTTTAACAAGTTGGTTTCATGTGTAAGTATGCTATTGATGGATATGAAGCAAAGGAGGCCTAAGCGTGTGGCCCAAGAGAATGTAAAACTATATGAGAGGAAATTGTAAGTGGATACCTTTAATGAGTAGGTTAATTGAATTCAAGTAGCAACATATGTGAAGTGGATCACCAAATACCTATGGTAAATCTTTCTCAGCTTGGTAGTATGATATAGGGGCATCCCATGAGGACCCCCAAAAAATGATTCAATTTTGTTTTTAGTTGGTTTATTATATTTTTTATAGGTACTATAGGTCACATATAGTTCAGTTTTAGAGTCTTGATAGTCTATAGGTTCATAGATTTTGAATTTGGACATTTCCTGCCAAAATCTCCTTCCAGAGAAATTTGAATTTTATATGCCTTTTCTAAGGACTTTTAAGCAATTGCGAAGGAATCAGATGTGTTAAACATTTTTATGGGTATTTTAATGTCAATAGGTCCATAAAATTTCATGTTTATATTATCTTGGCTCTAAACACTTTATCTTATGTAAAAATTAAGAAAATGTTATGTATCAAATAGACCTCCACATAGTCTAAGGCATCAAGAAATAGTTATGCACATATATAAGGAGTGTAGAGTCAGTTTTAGGTGGTTATATTGATACTAAATTTGAATATATTAATGGATATTATATGGAAAATTTTGGTATGAATAAAATGATGATGTGTTTGTAAAATAACTTTATTGTTTTTTAATGAAAAGACATATTCAGACCCTGTTGAGGTCATTTGTGGAATGCTTGTGTAATGTTCATTAGAAAATGAGATTGATAGTGATTTTAAAAGTGATAATTAATATTAAATTCATTATTTAATTAATATATAAAGGATATATAAAACCCTAGATGAAGGTGATGATAACTCAAACCTTATTTTGTGTAAATTGGTTAGTTACATGTTGTATTTTGCAATATAGGTGATCAATGAAGTTTGGTAATGTTTATTTATGATTTTAAAGTCATTTTGAATGTGTGCTGGAAATTATTAATTATAAATATTAGAAATAAATTGTTTGGTATGCATATTCATGTGATAAACAAAACTATGTTTGGATAACCATGTTCATGAGTAGTTTGGTTGGTTGCAGACTGTATCTTCAGATTCTGACAATAAAATGGATTTAATAATGGTTTTTAAAGTTTAATGAAATTTTATAGGATTTAATTTTCAGATAAATATTTAAATGGATAACAAGAAAGACATCAGGTGTTTAGATAGAACCAAAAATAAACCCCTATTGGGAAGAAGTTCTTATCCGTATACTAAGTTTTGGAATATTGAAAAGGATGATATTAAATAATTGATTAGAAAAGTATTTAATGCATATTGGTAAGTTTAATTGAATATTTTGAATTATTTTTGAAAATTTTTTTATCAATAATGTGTCATGAGCTTTCAAGACTAAGAATAGACCTGTAAGCAATTATTTGCATACACAATCAAGTGTATCTTAGTGTAGAAAGGTGTGATAGAAGGTTAATAAGCATGAGTATATGGTTGGATAAGTTAAAATAAGTCTAGATAGACATTTTAAACCTAACTTGGTTTTTTGAAACCTTTCCAAATGTTCACATTGGAATATAGTGTGTTCTCGGGATAGTGTAGGGTCCACTAAGCCCTAATCTAGGGTTTAGAGAATTTAAAGAGTTCCCACCATTAAATTTTGATGAAAGTTTGTGAAAACCTCAAGTGTCAAGGGTTTAAATATATTTTAAATTTTTCCTTGTGAGGACATACATATATTTATGGATAATCAATATTGTGTGTTTACTTGAACCTAGGAGGCCTAAAGGGCTAAACAAAGACGTAGAAAGGTCTAAAAGAGATATCAAAACATTGAGATATTGCATGAAAATTCATAAGTAGATGGTTTTGTATAGAGAGTGTTCAAATTTATGAATTTTTTTACTTTATTCATATTTACAAACCATACAACTCAATAAAATCTCATAAAAGGGTTACAAGGAGTGTGTAAGGTGTAACCAAAGTTGTGTAGTGAAATGAATTGATGCTTGGAAAGTGTGAAAGTCAAAAAAAGGTTTCCAGATGACTATGATGAGATTTTTTAGGTGATTTTAATCATTAAAATAGATAATTAATTCATTAAACCCTATATAAAAGTGAACTTATGAGCTATTTCCAAGAAGTGTAACAAGAACAAGATAGAGGAGTGAGAATGTTTGATAAAGGGAGTGATAATTTGGTATATGATATGCATCAAAGAAGTTCTAATTCTAATAGGTCATATAGAGTGTATTTAGTGTGTTATTCTCTATTAAAGTGTGCAAGTGTACTTAGATTATGCAATTAGATCTTTGATCCACCTACCTTGAGTTGTCTCATGAATATCACCTCCATATTGAAATATTAATGTTAGAACATCTTAGGACTTTGAAGCTAGTGTTGTAGGTATTGTTTATTAGTGAAATATGTATGATGATATTGTGTAAATATTCATTGTGTATCACCTCCTTATAATATATTTATTTCATGCATTTTTCTACCCCTTTTCCCATAAGCAATTAGTTAGCATAGGTAATAAGCACTTCAAGGTAAACTTAGGAAGCTAGCCCTTAAACCTAGAGGTCTACCTATACTATAGGTAACCAAAATTCCTATAGGTCTTCCAAAGTTTCCCAAATCTTAGAGTAGGCTTGAAAAACCTCCTCTAGGGTACAAGATTTGGTGACAAAAAGGCACTAGAACAACACAAACTCAATAGATTCCTAGATCTATATGCTCTCACAAGAATGAATATCTTTCAAGATTCTATTAGGCTTGATTTTCACCTTAGGATAAAAAATTTCATCATCCATGTGATCAAAAATATGAAATGATAATGAAAATTCATGAATTGATTTCTCATCTAAAGTATGTTCTATCATAGCAAATAGTCCACTTGAGCTTGTAGACTAATCATTAATCACCTTTACTATCTTTTGTTTCCATACATTCATTTTCCTTATATCATGTAATCTAGGAGCTTAAAACCTCTTATTTTTACTTAATGGCCTTCTACCTCTATTAGGATATAATATTTCAATGTTTCCCACATTATGACAGTTGTTGAAAAAAACCTTATACAAACCTCTTGATTGATGATTGCTTTCATAATCTCATACATATTAATTTTTAGAGGCTCTTCTACACTCTCTTACTTTATTACCAAATTGATTTCATATAATAGTAACCATTGAATGAATTATCATACCTCATAGCATTAGGCTATATGATTGGTCTTTTTATGTTGACCTTCTTGTTTTCATTAGCTTTCTCCTTGACTTGAGCTACCTCTTTTTGGTCTTCTTTGAAACTGAGACCTATCTTATCACTTAAAGACTTTTGACTACTAAAGATGTCATCTAGAGCCTTAGTTATCTTTTTAAACTTTACAAAGGTCTTCAACATGCTAGATGCTTGATCCAACTCAGCTTTCAATGATTCCTTGTTGGCTCCATACCTAGTGCATTCTTCCTCTTTAGATTTTAAGATAGCAATGAATATATTCATTTGTGCTTCAATATAATTGATGATCTCATCATACTCCTTAGATGTGTTACTTAGTCTCTCCTCAAACAAACCAATTTATTCTTCATAGTCCTTGAATAATGATCTTAGTTTGTGACTCTTTCTCCTTTGAAACTTCAACTCCTCTAGAGCACTCACTAATAATGCCTCAAGGTTTACCTCATCCTCTTCTTCACTTGATTCTTCATAATCCATAAAGTCTTTCCATTTTTAGGAACCCTCATTTCCTATTTCTATAGCTATGAATAAGGTCTCATTTTCATGTTCATGTTCATTATTTTCATCATCACTATCAAATGTGCTTGTATCACTTACATTAGATTAGTTATTATCTTTCTTGGTATAGAAACTTATCTTGTTCTTGAATGACCTTTTCCTACCTTCATACTTCTTGAAATGTTTTTAGTTTTTTTTAGGATTATAGACCTTCTTATCATCTCCATGAGGTTCATCATGTTCTTCATCACGCTCAGTATTATCCTTTTTAGGATATTGAGATTCAAAGTGACTAATATTACTATATACACATAATATTTTCAAACTTTTATCAATTAATGATGTTCTATATCTTGTAGGTACCCATTGAGTCTTAATCTCTTTGAGTGCATGCCCTAAGGGGTACAGTATAAAATGGGTGGACATACCATTGGTTCTTCATAGGATTATTGTTTCTTTTTCCACTCATTATCTACACACTTGTCTCCTAACAACCATTTCCATAAGCTTGCCATTATTTCTTGAACACACTTTCAGTCATTTCCAACCTTTCATACCTCTTTTCATTAACTAAACCCCTTCGTGATAGTTTATATAACTATATCAGCTGTGTCAACCCTATATTTTTTTTGACATTAGCTTACATTATTGTCTTAGTTCATTATTTAACATGTTTCATTATCAAATTCACTACTAGGTCGAATAGGTCAAACCTATCAACTACAACTTGCAAAAAGGATTAGGGTTAAATCCACCAATCTATACAATATAATTTCTCTATTATTTAGAGAAGAGAAGAAGAAGTAAGAGTTATTGTGCATCTAATTATCCATCATTCTACTTGAGGAACGAGATTAGGGTTTCATACTTTCTTTGAATATACAAAGCTTGTCTTTTAGAGAAGTATATTGAATACATTATTAGGTTGTTTATCCTATATTTTATTTATCCTTTTCATTCTTACATACCACAACAACCTTTTATGATGCACCTTGGCCAAGGGAGAGATTGAAGTTCAGTGGGTTTGTCTTCAAAGGTAAGTATTCCTAACTTTGTTTCTCCTTTGTAAGAGTAAATAGATATGCATTTCAATTCTCTTCCATGCATTAGGATTCCATATACATTGAAATTATTATATGTCTCTTATGCATTATTACTTTTTTTATTTATTACCCCCACTTTATGTCACAAGCTTTGGTGAGCACTAGATTAGACTTTACTTCTTATTAGTTTATTTAAATATGAAAACATAAGACATAAATAGGGTTATTGCATGATTTTACTTAACTAGAGAATTTTTAACCCATCCTATAATGGTTTATTGTGGTAAGATATCCCCTAATTGAGTCTAGAAGATCCCCATATTGGTCATGTTCTTGATTATCTAATGTATCCCTAATCAGAAGTGTAAGTATGATCTATCTTCATTGAGTTAGGATTGATTTATGGACATAATGCATTTATGATTTTATACATTCTGGTGAACCCAATGTTAATCTAACCCTTTTAGGTTTCCTTTCATATTCATCATTATTTTATCATTTTATTTATTAATTTTTTATATTTGTGATACTAGATCGATAGTGTTGGTATAGTTTCTAATTTTTGTGCATATGTTTAACACACAATCATATCAAAATGAATGACTCCATTTTTAATATTTAGGTCATCTTTAGATATAGGTTACTAGATTGAATAGGTTTACATATTATTTTTTTCACTTCCAAATAACAAACTAGGTCGATATTGTCAACTTAGTATTACATTCATCTTTCAGATAATAAACTAGGTTGATAGTATCAACTTAGTAATACAATTAGCATTCAGAGAACAAACTATGTCGACACTATCAATGTAGTCATTCTTCATAGGATTTATGAAATAGGGAACTAAATAACTAGGTCAACCCAATTGATACAGTTGGTAGAATTTGTAAGTAAAAACCAAGGCACTTAAATATCAATCTCATTTTCATCTGCATCCTCCAACCCACCAAGGTTAATTTATTTCTTTCTCTTTCATTTTTTTATTCAATACAATTCTATTTTTCATAGTTTGTAGTATTTTAAACTTCCCCTTACAATAAACTAGGTTAACTCTATTGACATAGTTTTATATTGTCTTTTATCTAGAAGACTAGGTTGACACTATCGATATAGTTCTTAACAAACCCTTACTTCAGAAGTATAGTAGTGACACTATCAACTCTATTTTATAATATCTAGATACACTATCATTTAAACCAACATTGTACTATGTTTCAAAGTTGGAATTAACATTTATATGCTAGTAATTAGTTTACACTTTCACCTTCACTTGCTTGCATGTTTATAATAGTTCACATAGTCTAATTAGGTGGTTTTTCAATATACCATTTAGTTGCACTATTTTATATTTTATTACACACACTACCAAATCACATAGTCTTAAAATTCATTTAAATAATTGTCTACCCATGGCCTACCTACTTGGATTTCATCACCAAGGGGGAAGCTAACTTATTTTTTTGGCCAAGTATAAACACGTGGTTTATGATATATATATTGGTAAATCACCCAAAACCCTTATCATTGTAGTGTGTGAAGTAAGGGGGTTGGCCCCAATACCAAGCCACTACCAATGCAAACATAGATCCATTTTAGCCTAAACATCTTGAAACCATCCATAGATTGCTTTCTAATTCCTTATTTATAGCCAACTTCTTATCACACTTAATATCTATTGATGTGAGTTTTATGAATAACATAGTGTAATTAGGTATCCTCTAATGTTTCAAGATCTCAATGGAGGTAAAATCCACTCTAAATAATGAATTTTAGGTATATGGTCTTTGACAACCTATTGATTGAATAATTGGTAAGGCATGCAGGTTGTTGACAAGGTTTTTGGGATGATGGTGTGATCCCTAAAAGGTAGTGAATCTATATGAGAGTTGGATGGGGGATTATTGATAATATAAAGTGGTTAGATATATTAAACAAATAAAAAAAAGAGGGAAGGGTAAGGTATAAAATAAATATCTCTGGTTTTCAGGAACTACTTCCTTAGTTGGTTTCTAAATAGACATGTGCTCTCAGAACCTATCTTTATTGTTAGTAGTTATTACACACATAGAGTCAAAAATGAATAAAAATTATAAAGAGATAATGATGCAATAAAATTCAAAATCCTTAGATAAAGGTTGTTCCTTTTAGGGTAGCTATTGAACACTCTTACTCAAGAGATTATGGCTTAGGATAATGAAGTATCAGAGGTAACTTTAGCACACACATAGAAAACTATAACACATAAACCACTAGTACACATTCAAAATTATGAATAAAAAAACTTGACTATCTTAACCAATATATTTTACCAATATTTTAGAATCTATTGCACATCCATAGATTACTACATCAGTATAATCAATAATCCATTTGTAGTTATTGCACACTAAAGATTATTGTAACATACAACCAAATAAAGTAACAACTAATTACATAAAAACTAGAAATAAAATACACAAACACATTTTTTGGTGATCAAAATTGATGTTTCTCTTGTATTAAAAAATTTCTAACAAAAATCCAAGTTGGATTACAATTATTTATATAGACTAGGGGGAAGGAGTCACCTCATCCTCCAAGTCCATATAAGTTCATTATATGTAATAGTTAGAACATGAGTTCTAAATGTAGTCCAAAACCATATAAGAGTCCACTTACATTTATCAATTATCCTTTACAAGAGATATGCAACATGTGCATGTGTATAAAGATAAAGGACATTTTAAAATTTTAGCTTGAATTATATGCAAACTATAAATATATGCAGCATTTTCCCAAAATTATATGTGCCTTATTTTATAGGTTGTGAGAAAAACATATTGATATTTTAGATTAGCCTCCTTTAAATGGAACTCAAACAAAAGTACTACTTTACCAATGATTTTTAGAACCAAAGACACTATTGTTAGTTGTGACCAATCTAACTGAACTATGCATTGCATGATCATCTGTGCCTTTATAGAATATCCCTTTAGAAGGATTTATAGGGTCTTAACTCAAAATTGATAGTGTTCACTTAATTTACCTTTTATATGCCATGTAACTGTAGCCTTCTCTTATTCTATTTTTAGATCTTCACTTTCATATTTACTAACTAGATTAGTTTTAAAACATGCATGATCATATGTTAGCTTAATTCTGAGACCCATTGTATATCATTAAATATAACTCAAGTGTTAAAAAGTTATACATGATCTATTTATGTCATTCCATTTTTATACCTTTTGAAATATGATTATTTCCTTTAGGACACACATCCCTACCTTATTAGGTTCAGATCTTGGAAAAGTCCTCTATCGACTCACACTATTCAATCTTCTATATGATGGAATTTGAGTGTTCTACTTGGTATCTACATAAGGCCTCTATGTTCTTTATAGTACTAGCTTAAATGTTTTTGTGCCACTTGGAAACTAATCAAGGCTTCTAATATCTTGACTTATTGACCTTATGGAAGGGATCGTAGACCATTGATCTATTGTTCAAGGCTCATATGATGGTAATACTAATTACCCTCATGGGGATGTTTTAAATTTAAACCATTACATGCATCACTCGATCAACTATATTGGGCTCTTATGATGGTGATACTTGTCATCCTCATGAATCTTAGTAGGTTCTTTGACATTTTAACTCAATATCACATCATTAAATCAACTGGGACTGAGTAAATGCATGTTGTAGGATCTTGGCTTGGACTTTTTGACTTGTACTTTGATCATTTTTTATGCCACTTGGTATCTCTCTATTTAGTCCATTCTTATGAGCATAAAAATAAAGGACTTAACATAATACTTTGGGAAATATATAAAAAGACCTTACATAAATATCTTAGCCCAATGTCTTTATTATATTTAATAAATATGATTAGGTCCTGGGTTAAAATATTAGACTAAGTTCATGATAAAATTCCCTCTAATTAGGGGTGACACTTGTCAGTAGGGTATTAATTTAGGGATTTTATTTGGGGGAAATGTTCTAATGACCCTAATTTTATCAAATAAAATGTCTAAAACATAAAGTCTAAAGGAATTAGCCTTTGACAAAAATCTTGAAGGGTAAGTACATTAGGTCTGAAGGGTCTACGTCATAGATCAAATGTTTGGGATAGAAGTCCCAAAGGGTAGGTTACATAAAGGGTTGAAGGGTAATTCTATCGATGAAAGTGTATCAATAAGATTTTTGTAGGGAAAATATATCAAGCAAATTATCCAATGACTAAATTTTGAAGCATGTTCATTTTTATCAAAGAAAATGTTTGAGACACAAATCCCATAGTTTATTTTTATCATACAAAATTTACAAGACATAACTTCTAAAGTAATTGGCTTGAGGTAAAAGGCCCGAAATAATTAGTCCAAGACAAAAAGTCCTAAAGGATAGGTTCGTAGGGCAAAGTACCCATGACAAAAAGTTTGAAGGGTATACTTCATCAGATAACATGTCTATAGTAAATATATTGAAGACCCAATTATATTAGATAAAATGTTTTAAATAATTATGTAGAGGAAAAAAGCATGAAAAAAAATTGATAGAATAAGTCCAAAATAATAAATTGCATAAGTCTCAAAAGAGATACTAGTCAAAATACCTGATAGAATAAGTTGGAAACAATTATAAATATAGTCTATGAAAACATAGCACCAATGCCATCTTGCCAAATTATAAAAGGCCAATAGTCAGGTCTTTCCCAGAATATTATAAAAAACACATAGAAGAGGGGCTCAAATTCAAGACTATAATCCAAAAAAATGTGGGTCCCCATTTCCTATGAAAAGAAGGGGGATGTTGGGTACAACAAATGTCAACTTATAGGGGGAATACTCTTGAGTATTCAAGAATCTATAACTCTAGTTTTCAATCTTAAATCAATCATGAAGTGTGTCACAAAAGAATACTTAAATCAAACACATGGAAGAGACCCCTATGTTCTTTCATATAACATACTTGCCTTCCAGTTTCTTGTATCTATGTGTGTTAAAATGTGTAATTGATTAATCCCTTACTATGGTGAGTTTTTCAAAGGATTGATGAAACTATAATTTTTGTTCTAGTGTTTATTAAAGTTAAAAAATAAAGGAAACTTAGGCATTACTTTACTACCAGCTAGGAATCCATAGCTGAGATAGAGATACCTTCAACTCCTTCTCTTCTCATTCCATTATTTTATTTTGATCATGATGCATGGTACATTGACCTTATTTCATCATGCAAGCCTTTTAATTTTCTTTATATTTTATTTTTCTCTTTGAACTCATTAGTTATTTCTTATTTTGTTCTTAAATGGAAAAAAGAAGAGCTAAAACCCTAGTGATCTGGTATGATTATATACGAATCATTACTAGAATGTCCTTTCCAGCCACATCTATACCCAAAATTATCATTTCCAAAAAGTATTTAATGTGATGAGTGTATTTGATCCAATAAAACAAGAAAAAATTATAAATTTGTATAATTTACTCTGAGAAAAACTTTCATATACCTAGTAAAAGTATTCAATTGTGACACCATCCAGAATAATCCAAGATTACCTACCTACATCCCGAAGACTCAAGACATAAAAATACACCTAATTTTGTGAACTAGTCCCAAATTACCTATTCTCTTTTTAATTTTCCCCTTTTCTACAAGTCCTAAGCTTGGTTTGTATTTTAACTTGGTTATATTCAGAGCAAACAAAACTACACTTTTTAGAGAAAGAAAAAAAACAAATATTCTAAGAAAGTGGGAAACCTAAAATAAGAAAGTAGGAATATAATCTAAGAAAGCAAAATAATGAAATCAAGAAAGATTAATCTAGAAAATAGGAAAAAATCTATGAAATCAATAAACTATCTTAAGAAAGAACTAAAATTTAGTCTGAAAAACAAAATATTGAAAGTAGGAAAGATTAATCTAGAAAGTAGGAAACTAATCTAAGTAAGAAAGAAATCTAATCTAATCCCATAGCTACATTCATCTAATTCATCAGTCTAGGGTTCCTTTAGATGGTAAAACCATGAAGTAGTGATTCAAAATTTTCCCATTAATTAGATAGGTAAGTTCATTGCCCTACAGGTCCTTCAGATGAAATTCATTATTGCGCATGATCTCTAAAATTTGATATGGTCCAATCCATAATGGGTAAAACTTATCATGTTGTCCTTTATTCTCATGGGATTTATCCCAAAGTAGTACTAGATCTAAAATTCTAAATGATTTGACCCTTGCTATTTTATTTAACCATCTCTTGACCACATGCTATTTTTTGTTGAATGTTTGCAAGGCATCATTCCTTAAATCTTCCTTTTCTATTATGTCTAATCATCTTGATTCTACTTTATCACTCATTTCTATGTAATCTTACAGAAACTGATAAGTGGGTAGATTCAACATGATAGGGAATACTGGACTAAATCCATACACCAACAAATAAGGTAAAGCTTTAAGGGATTTCTTGTGTCTAGTCCATTCTATCCAAAGGGCATACTTTAATAAATTATGTCAGTCCCTCAGCTTATCCCTAGCTGATTTCTTAATTACATCAATTAGATTCTTATTCATTGATTCTACCAATCATATTCCCTAAGGGTAATAATTGGATGATAACCTAATAATAATCTAGTTATCATGTGCCCACTTAGTAAATTATACTGATATAAAATTTGGTCTATTATCACAAACCAAAAAAATGGGTGTCCTAGATCTAGTAGTTATATGTTCCTCCAAGAAGAAATTCACATCTTGTGCTATGTAGTTCTTTGTGGCTATCGCTTCAGTCCATCTGGTGTTATAGTCTATGGTAGTAAGCATGAATTTATGACCTATTGAGGAATTTGGGTTGATGACACCAATGAAGTCTAAATTCCACTGGGCAAATGGCCTTCCTTCAATAATTTACTATAAAGGCATTATTATATGTACTTCTCTCTTAGATAGAGATTGGCATTTATGGCATGTTCATATGTGAGTATGAGCATCTTTGAAAATTGTTGGCCAATAGTAGCTCATTCTTAAGATATTATGGGATGTGGTATTTATAGAAGGATGACCACTACCTATCTTCTAATGCAATTTCTCTAAGATTTCTGTAGCTTCATTTTTGGATACGCACCTGAGATAAATACATTCATAATTTTTTTTATAAAGGACTCCCTTATTGATCATGTAGTGATCAAATTTGAGCCTAAAATCTCTCTTTATCTCTCTATTGATCTCGAGAGAACAAGTTCCTATAAGTAAATATTATATCATATTAGTATACCATTCTCCTTTAGATACTTGACCTTGAATGATCTTTGTTAGCTTGATCTCTATGACAAATTATTTTATTTTGGCTATCCATTTTCCTTGATGTTCTCCTATCTTGTTCTGTGATAGGGTGAGATTGATTGCAAGATCAGGTATAATGGTGATCATTTTATTCCTTAAGATGTAATGTTAAAACTTCTTTACTACCTTGACATAGGTAAAAATATGTTTTTTGATCATAGAATATATAAGCTCTACATCCTTTAAATTTTTGCTCATAAATGCAATCAGATGTTCGATCTCTTCCTTCTTCTATGTGATAATAGAAAAAATTGTATGCTCTAAAGTGAATGAATACAAGTATAAATATTTTGTAAAATATGGACTAATTAATATTGGAGCCTATGATATTTCCTCCTTTAATGTCTTGGAGGGAATTTTAGGCTTTAACTATCCATTCTATTTTGGCATCCTCCTTAAGCATGGCATTTAGAGTTTTAATGGTTTTTTGTAAATCTTAAGATGAACTTATTTACAAATTTAATCTTTTCAAAGAATGATTTGAGCACCTTACTATTGTTTCATGGTGAAATCCTTGAAATTCCTTGAATTTTATTTGGATCAATGTTGATCCCATCCTTGGTGATGATGTGCCTCAATAACTTACCTTAAGTGACTCCAAATATACTTTTCTTTGGGTTTAGAAAAATACCAAACTTTCTTTATCTCTTGAATATGGAATGTAAATAGCTTATATGATCCTTTCTATTTTTTGAAAATACCATCATTTGAAAATGGCTTATGATTATGCATTTTCCTATCAGTCATTTGAATGTGTGATCCATAACACATTGAAAGGTTTCTCCCACATTTTTTAGGCTAAATAACATCCTTTTATATGTGTAAGTTCCCCATTTCATGGTAAACATTATGTTCATTCTATCTTTATATTACACTAGTACCTAATTATAGCCTAAAAATCCATCCAAGAAAGACATCATTTCATAACTACTTACTATCTATATAACCTCATCTAGATAAGGTATGGTATAATTGTCCTTTTCAAAAACCTTATTCAGGTTCCTAAAATCCACACATAGTCTTATCTCACCATTTTTCTTTCTTACTAGGACCAAATTGGCCACCCAAGTAGAATGTCTTATGGGAAAGAGGTGTTTTGTACTCAATAGTTTCTCCACTTCTATTTAGATGAGAGGATATAAGATAGGATTGATTGGTTTTTACATTTATTTGAATGGCTTATGATTTAGATTCAAGGGAATCATATGAGTAATGACCTATAGGCCATATACTTTCAAGTCTTCATATGTCTAAAAACTGATGTCCCTATACTGAGTGATTATATCCTTCACTCGTTGTCACTCTTTTGAGTTACAATCGAGACCAAATTAACATAGCATGCATTGTGCCCATCTCCTATATTTTCTATTTTGAAATCTGATTCATTAAACTAGGATCACCTGAGTTGATGAGCTTGGGATTTTATATCAAATGACCTCTCTAAAGAGACCAATCCAACTGGGATGTAGTTTTATTTGAGTTGGAAAATACCTTCCCTATCTGATTCATCTTGATAAAGGTGATAAAAATCCTTGTCGTATATGATTTGGGACTCAAACTCCCTTGAATTTATTAGAAACTACATAATTTGTTGGTCATCATCAAAGACCTAAAAAAATTCTACATTATCAGGAACAGAGGGACAAGGTACAAATTCAATGTAAAACCTCTTTACCTTAGATTCTTAGAGGGGTTTCAAATCAGTGACAACAATAGATAGTGAATGAATAGCTTAGTTTTACTCTCTGTTAAGGGCTACTATAATGAAAGCTTCAAATATTTCAATTAGGTCCCATGCTCTATACTTATATCTTCTCAAATAAGATATATTATATTGGTATTTATTTTTGACTTGGTTAACCACTAGCTCTGAGTCACTAAATACTAGTATTTTATTTACGTTGTTCTTAATTGCAAAATATAACCCCAAAATTAAATCCTCATATTTAGATCTATTATTCATGCATGGAAATTTTAATCTATATGATGCCAAGAATTTTTTACCTTGTGGATCAATTATATTGATTCTCACACCTAATCCTTGCTTGGATCTAACACCATAAAAGTGTAAATTCCACAGTTGATTTGAACTTTCAGGTTACAACTTCTATACTTGATTCTATGTAGTTAAATTATAAATACCAATACGAGGAGATTCATACATTACCTTTTCACTCTTGATATTATTTTCTATAATGGGATACTTCATTCTTAGCTATTTATTAATTATAATTTGATTTATAATTCCCCTCCATGGAAACCATTTATGAGAGAAGTCTATAGAGAGATATTCATTGAGTGTTTTAGATCAATCCATACTCAGTAATAGTCTATAGCCTTCTAGTATGTCTACCACAAAAATATCATAGGTCATATAGACTCATGGTTTAGATGCTACTTGAATGTGTACATTACTCAGTTCTCCATCTACTAGTACTACTATTTTATCCAATTGTGAAAACATTCTATTTGAGGGGCTTAGATGAGACCAATCTTTTGACATATGGATGTCAAAATGACAATTGAAGATTATTCTAAACTAGGGTTGTTGGCACAGTTCTAGGTCTCCTATGATATGCCAAGGGTGAGACTATAAAACTAGCTTGATAATTAGATTTGGTCACTCTCTTCAATTACTATAGTGAAACTTTACGTAAAGAATAAATACTATTATCAAGGGTGTTGACCCTCCTTCTATTGCCAATATAACTATTGATGTAGGTTTTACACACACCATAGCTTAATGAGGTAGCCTCTAACATTTTAGGATCTTAATAGAGGTTAACTTCACTCCAGGGCATGAGTTGTAGGTATGAAGTCTTTAACAACCTATTGATAGAATAGATGGTAGGGCATATAGGTTGTTGACAAGGTTTTTTGGATGGAGGCATGTTCCCTAAAAGGTAGTGAATCTCTATGTGAGTTGGATGTATAAATTGGGTAGATTTCAAAACTAATTCAAAAAAGGAGGGAAGGGTAAGGAAAAAAAAACTTTCTATTTTTTAAGAACTACTTCCTTGGTTTATAAATAGACTTGTGCTCTCAAAACCTATGCCAATCATTATCAGCTATTACACACACAAACAAACATAGTTAATAATTCTAAGGAGATAATGATCCCAAAAAATTCATAAGCCTCAAACAAAGGTTACTCTTTTTAGGTTATTTGTCACACACTCTTACTCAAGACATTATGGCTCAGGATAATGAAGTATTTAAGGTAGCATTGGCACACACAGAAAACTACATCAAAGAAAGCACTAGTACACATTCAAAATTCTGAATTAAAAAACTTGACTATCTTAACCAATATATTTTACCAATATTTCAATAGTTGTTACACATATAGATCAATACGTTAATCAATATAATCAAGAATCCATTTATAGCTATTACACACTAAAGATTATTGAAACATATAACCAAAGAAAGTAACAACTAATTACACAAAAATTGGAAATAAAATACACACACACATTTGTTGATGATCAAAATTGATGTTGCTCATGTATTCAAAATTATTTTAAAAAAATCCAAGCTAGATTATGATTTTTTATGTAGACTTGGGGGAAGGGGTCACCTCATCCTCTAAGTCCATATAAGGTCATTACATATAATAGTTAGAACATGAGTTCTAAATTTAGTCTAAAACCATATAAGAGTCTACTTACAGTTATCAATTAGCCTTTTCAAGAGCTATGCAACATGTGCATGTGTATAAATACCAAGGCTATTTTATAATTTTATCTTGAAATATACAAAACTTGTAAATATATACACCATTTTCCCAAAATTGTACATGCCTCTTTTTATAGGTTCTGAGAATAGCCTCTTGATATTTTAGATTAGCCACCTTCAAATGGAACTCAAACATAAGTACCACTTTACCAATACTTTTTAGAACTAGCAACACTATTGTTAGTTGTGACCAATCTAACTGAATTGTGCATTGCATGCTCACCTATGCCTTTATATAATATCCCTTTGGAAGTATTTTTAGGGTCTTAACTTGAAATAATTGATAGTTTTCACTTAATTTACATTTGAGATGCCATGTAACTATAGCCTACTCTTGTTATATTGCTAGATGTTCACTTTCATATTCACTATCTAGATTAGTTCTAAGACATGCATGTTAATATGTTAGCTTAACTATGAGACCCAAATTTTGTCATTAAATATATATCAAGGGTTAAAATTTTATACATGCTCTATTTATGTCATTATGTTTATTACCTTTCAAAATATGACTATGAACTTTAAGACATGTGTCCTTACCTCATTGGGTCCAGATCTTAGAAAATTCCACTATCAACTCATACCATTCGGTATTTTTCATGATGGAATGCAAGCATGCCACTTGGTAGCTCCATAGGACCTCTATGCTATGTATAGTCCTAAATTGAATGTTTTTGTGCCACTTGGAAACTATTCAAGGCTTTTGAGCTCTTAAATTATTAGCCCTATAAAAGGGTCCATAGACCATTGATCTACTATCCAAGGCTCCCATGATGGTGATATTTTTCACCCTCATATGGATATTTAACACTTTAAATACTAAACACATATTTTGATCAATTATATTGGGTTTCTATGATGGTGAAACTTGTTACCCTCATGGAGCTCAAAATATTCTTTGGTAGTTTAACTCAATCTCATGTCATTAGATCAACTGGGCCCAAGCAAATACATGTCATAGGATCTTGGCTTGGAATTTTTGACTTGTACTTTGATCATGTGAGTATGCCACTTGGTATCTCTCTATTTAGTTCATTTTTTTAAGCATAAAAATAAAGAACTTAGCATAATACTTTGCAAAATATATAAAGGACCTTGCATTGAGATTTTAGCCCAAGTTCTTTTTTGTATTTAATAAATATGATTAGGGTTTGGTTTAAAATCTTAGATGAATTTCATAATAAAATTCCATCTACTCATGGGTTCCACTTAGTAGTAGGATATTATTTCATGGCTTTTGTCTAAGGGAAATGTTTTGAAGACCCTAATTTCATCAGACAAAATGTCTAAAACACAAAGTCTGAAGGAGTTAACCTTTGACAAAAAGCCCATAGAGTAAGTGAATTAGGTCCAAAGGTTATAATTCATAGATTAAATTTCCAATATATAACTCTCTAAGGGTACATTGTACAAAGGGATGAAGGGCAATTCTGTTGGTGAAAGTGTATCGTCAAGATTATTGCATGGAAAATGTATCATAAAATTTTTCTAAAGACTAAATTCTGAAGCATATACATTTTTTTCAAAAAAATGTCTGAAACACAAATCCCATAGTTTATTTTCATCAAAAAAATGTTCAATACATAACTTCTAAAGGAATTGGTTTAGGGAAGAAGGCTCAAAAGAATTAGTTCAAAATAAAAGTCCCAAAGGATAGGCTCATAGGGCAAAGTGCCATGACAAAAATTCTAAAGGGTCTAATTAGTTAGATAAAATTTCCAAAACAAATATGAAAAAGACCCAATTCTATCAAAAAAAATGTTTGAAATAATTATGTTGAGGCAAAAAGTCCCGTAACAAAAAGTTTGATATAAGTCTGAAACAAATAAGTCCAAAATGATAAATTGAATAAGTCTTGAAAGAGATACTAGACAAAATACCTAATATAATAAGTCTAAAAAATTATAAAGATAGTCTATGAAAACACAACACCAATTCCATCTTTCCAAATAATGAAAGACCAATGGTCAATCTTTTCCTATAATTTTGAAAAAAATACATAGAAGAGGGGCTCAAAGTCAAGACTATAATCTAAAAAAGGTGGGTCCCTATTTCCTATGAAAATAAGGGGATGTTGGGTTCCAAAAATAATAATATAATAACATTTATCATGACCACTTAGTTAGCATTTAATTTCCATGTTGACTACTTATTCTTTGCTCAATTGTATGTTGTATTGCAAAAACTTACATTGGCCAGCATTGGTGCAAGGTTTTATGTTGTGTGCCTCAATCAGATTAAACTCATTGACCCAATTTATTATTTATTTCTTTTCACTTATTGATTTTAAAATCACTTTCAATTTTTTTTATTTCAGTACACTATCATTTTATATGTCACAATCTCTTATAGACTGTATGTTTCCCCTACCTACAATACTAGGTCAAACCTGTTGACATAGTATTCTCTTTTACCTCCCAAGATACAATACTAGGTCAATCTTATTGACTCTATATTTTGTTTGCCTATTTTTTATCTAGGTTACAGAACTATGTCTACCATGTTGACTCTATATCCTTATTTTCTCAATTTTTATATCTCATTTTTAGTATTAGGTCGACTCTATACACTTATCTATCTCTTCCTATATATTTTATTTTTCAACTATTTTGTGTGTGGTTATCTAGTATTATCTCATAATGATGACATATTTTCATCCTTCCCTTACTCAAAAACATTACATAATCAAGGATTTAGATCATAACCTCACTTATTTTATTACTTCAAATGAAACTAGTCACTTTCTTCCTTCATCTTCTCCTAATCCAAAACCAATCACTACACAATGTAATATATTTGAGGTCCTTCATCAAAATTTTCCTCTCAATAACAATGTTGGGAAT
The DNA here is from genome assembly GCA_037957365.1 of Torreya grandis. Taxonomy (NCBI): domain Eukaryota; kingdom Viridiplantae; phylum Streptophyta; class Pinopsida; order Cupressales; family Taxaceae; genus Torreya; species Torreya grandis. The sequence continues at coordinate 719,806 of JARHVA010006832.1, forward strand.
CCTCCCACCACCACTTCCAATCCTCCTTCTAACAAAAATAATACCCCAATTCCAAATACTAATGCCCAAATTGACACAACTCTAATTATTTCTCACATTTTTCAACAAATGAACATCATGCAAACAACCAATCATTCTCAAATGATGAACATTCAACACCATTTATTACACATGACTAGTCAACCACCTTAATTCATCATGTCTCAACCAAATCAAAAAAAAATCCGTCCTCTTACAGATGCCAATGGGAATATCATCCCTTAACCTCCAATTAATAACATAATGCTTTAACATCTTCAAAATAAATGTTTATCCCCATTCATTGCATCCATAGATATTGGAAACATTTCTCTAACTATCACATATGATGGGACTAAGTACCCTACCATATTTTTTTAACTATTTTGGTAATATTTATAAAGAATGGGTCCAAACTAACACCTTTACTACCACCAAGCTCTTAGCCAAAACTTTTATTGATGATGCACTTGAATGGTACAACCAAATTCCTAGACATTACATCTCATAACTAGAAGATTTATTCAATGATTTGGTGAAGGAATTCTGACATGATAACCTCCCTAAAAATTACCTTAGTCATTTCATCAATGCCAAACAACTTCCTAATTAATCTACTCACACTTTCATCAAATTATGGAATTTTCCAACTCATAAAATGGAACATAACATAAATGATGATACTCATTTAAAACTATTTGTTACTAATATTAAAGTTCCCCTTCAATATAAAGTTTGAATATTTTCCCCTAAAACTTTATAATAAGACTTAGACCAAGCAAAAAGGCAAGACTTTCTTATGACTCAATTTGAAACATCTCAAATAACTACTAAAAAACCTTTCCAATCATTTTCTCATAACATTGATTAATCCAAGCCTCCCAAACCTCAAAATGGAGTACCAAATTCAATAAATTTTAATCCAATCCACCCTCCCTTGTGTCTAAAACAACTTAAGTATAAATTTCCACCCTCTAAAACATTAAACTTTTATCCTTCCAAACCTCCTACAAAATGGTACAATCTTGAGAAAATTTGTTGGTGGCATGCTACTATAGGTCATTCTCATGAGTCTTGTCATGATCTTCACTGATTTCTTCTTTCTTCCTTGCTTGGTCCACATTTCAATCTTTATACTCTCATAAAACAACATTATCAAAACTATCTTCAATCTTCTCAAATTTAATCTCAAGAACCACAATCACATCAAGTACCTAATGAACAACAATAATGACCTCATACCTACACCTCATGCACTAATTTGGTTAAAACCATAGTTGATCCTTATTCCTACACTAATAAGAAAAGGATAACTAACATGACCACATTTACCTTATTACATCTCTCAGTTTATAGTTTGTCAGTTCCATTGTAAGACCTTGGATAGGACTAGGCTTTCCTCACAAAACATTTACACCATTTGTTTACCACACCATCTCATTGTCATATTATTCATGTCATTAGGTGGTTGTGTTTTCTTGCATTATATCTTAGAACAAACACTAAGTTTGAGTTTTAATCCTTTATATATTTTTTATTTTCACCTATCTATCATGTTCTTGTTTGATTTTTATGGACTTCACTTATTTTACATATGATTTTTAGCATTCTTACAAGTTTCTCTTTATTTATGACTTCTTCATGGTTTTCTTACATATTTAATTACATTTCATTTTCAATAATTTATATTGTTATTTATGTTTGATTCAACATGCTTATCTTACATGGGATTACTTTTCACTTACATATCTTTTTTCAAGTTTTCTTTCACTGATATTTCATTTTTCATTCATGTTTTACATATTTCCCAATGTGATTTAGTGTGTTCTACATTCCTTTTTTCCATTTATGTTTTAAATGTTTTATAAAATGATTTATTATGTTCTATAATAATTTTTCATTCAGTTTCCATCATTTTGTCATTCATATTCCCTCAATATTTTGCTTCTAACCTTGCCTTAACAATCCTAATTTGCCAATTATCCTAAGACCCACATATATTTGTCTCTACTAACTCTTTTTCCAAACCATAAAATATTCTATAATCTTGATGTCGTATAAAAAAATTTCAACTATTATATACCTATATTCTAAAAAAATTATTTCTCACTCTTTTTTTCACTTATCTCTCCAAGTTCACCTATTGTTCCTCACATTGGATGCCTTCACTTCTCTTCTAATATCCTTCTTTATCTACATCACTAAGGTAAGTAAAGGTATGTGTTTTTCAATTCTATCTTTTCATTTATATTATTTACTCCTTACTACATTTTACTTAACATCAACATTATGTGTCATCATGTTCTATTCCTAAAGCACCATCTTGTGTTGCACTCATGTGACATGTGATGAGATTCAAGTGGGGCATATGTATACACATAATATTTTCAAAATTTTATCAATTAATGACTCTCTCTATCTTTCAATAACCCTTCAAGTCTCAATATCTTTGAGTGTACACCCTAAGGGGTGCATCGAGAAAGGGGTGGGCAAACCATTGGGGCTTTGTAGGATTGTTGTCCCTTTTACCATTTGTTATCTACATACTTATCTCCTAAAAACCATTCCCCTAAATTATTATTCTCTCTTGTACACTCCTCCAATTATTTCCCACCTTCCATCCCTCTATTTCTCACCTAAACCCCTTCTTGATAGTTTACATAATTATGTTAGTTATGTTGACACTATATTATTTTTGACATCAGCTTACATCACCAACTTAGTTTATTATTCAGAACATTTCATTATCAAATTCACTACTAGGTCGACTGGGTCTACCCTATCAGCCAAAACTTTTAGAAGGGTTTAGGTTTATAAAAGATCATTTTTCCATTATTTAGATAAGAGAAGAAGTAAGAGCTATTGCATATCTACTTATCCACCATTATACTTGAGAAATAAGCTTCAAATTTCATATTTTATTTGGATATATGATCTTTTCTTGTGTATAAGTCTTTTGGATACATAGATAGGTTGTGTATCCTAGAGTGTATTTAGACTTGTCATCTTTACATAACACAATAACCTCTTGTTAAACACCTTAGTCAAGGGAGAGATTAAGGCTTGATGGGTTCATCTTCAAAGGTAGGTATTTATAACTTTGTTTTTCCTTTGTAAGAGTAGATAGATATGCATTTTTACTTCTCTTCCATATATTAGTATTTCTTATACATTAACATCAGTATATGTCTCTTATGTATTTTTACTTTTATTATTTATTACCCCTACTTTATGTCACAAGTTTTGGTGAGCACTAGATGAGACTTTACTTTAATTATTATTAGTTTAGTGAAATATTAAAACATAAGACCTATCTAGGGTTATTATATGAGCATGATTGATTGGAAGATTTGTAACCCTCTCTAACATGGTTTATTATGGTAAGATATCCCCTAATTGGGTCTAACAAATCCCCATATTGGTCATGTTCCTGATTATCTAATGTATCCCTAATTAAAAGTGTAATTATGATCTATCTTCTCTGAGATAGGATTGATTTATGGATATGATGCATTTTTGATTGCATACAATTACCACAATTTAAACATTTAAAAGTCATCTTACCCTTGTGCTTAGCAGATCCAAATCTCAATTTCTTAGCAAACATGGCTATTAGTTCATCATCATCAACATTTGAGCATACCTCATCCTTTACCTTCTTGGATTTTGACTTCTTCTCAGCTTCGAATGTTTCTTCTTTATTTAGATGTCTTCCTTCATTTGTTCTCATCTCATAGGTAGTCAAGATGCCATGAAGCCCATCCATTTCAAGCTTGTCCAAATCTTGCATCTCTTCTACTTCAAACACCTTAGAATAAAATTTAGGAGTTAGTGATCTCAATACCTTTGGAAAACTATAGATTATTTAACTTCTCCTAATCCTCTAATAACATTGACCACTTCATTAACCCTCAATAAGTAGGATGTAATAGCTTCATCTTCATTCATCTTCAGAATTTCAAACTACCTCTAATGGATCTACAACTTGACCATATTTACCTTGGTGTCTCCTTCATAGATAGTCTTCAATTTATCCAATATATCTTTATATGACACACAGTGCATCACATTCATAAACTCTACCTCTGATAGGCCACATATAATGGCATTCATTTCCTTGAAATTTCTCTCACTTTCCTTCTTTCTTGTTACATTAGTTAGTGGTGTAGGAGATGGAGTGTATCCATCCACAACTAACTTCCATATGTCATAGCCCATTGACATTAGAAATGTTCTCATTCTAATTCTCTAAAAATCATAATTAGCCCCATTAAAAAATGGAACCTTACTAGTATAGAAACCACCTTAAGCTTGTTGACTATCCATACTTGCTTTTAAGATCTCATTTAGGCTATTAGACCTATTTCAAAGGACCTACTCTAATACCAAATGTTGGAACCAAAATGGCTTTGAGGTGTTGAGGTCAACATACCCCCATTTCTAAAAAATAAGGACCCTTATTTAATTTTGCAAATTGTGTTATAAATTATGAATTCAAGTTGATTAAAATGCATTATTTGAATATCATGGCTCTCATCTATCTTAATTGACATGTTTACATATAATACCTATTTTACTTCATCTAATGTTGCTAACATTTGATTCTTGTATTTTTATGTTGTAGGTTTAATGGAGTTCTAATTGAATGAACAATGTTCAAGTTTTTATGCTTTAATGCAAATTTGACCATTTTATTAACTTTTGGTCCTTATTCAATTGATTAAATCCATGTTTAAATGGCGTTAAGAACTTTAGTCTAAATTCTTTAGTCTAAGTTTTGTTTTGAAAGGTATTTAAATTTACATGGGAACATTTTTTTATATCTTAGACTTAGTTTGAGTTTTATCCTAAGTTTTAATTGTGTTTATTAACACATCTAAAATTTACCCTAAATCTCTATATATCTAAATCCTTACTTTATTTATTTCATTATTCATAGGAATGAATTAAACTTGATGTCACCAAGTTGAAAAATATCAAGATCTTGAAGCAAATATGAATGGTATATGGATGAAATTCCAAGTGAATACGTCAATCCTAAATATTGATGATATACATTAACAATGTAATGTAGATCCAATGATGAGCATGGAATCAAGATGTCAAAGGATTCTAAAATAAAATTTGAGAATGACAACTATCATGGTATTAGATACATATCAAATATCTAATGGTGATCAAAGGTCAACAAGTCAAGGATCCTATGGTGGGTTTTGAGAGTGATAAGTGTCACAATCTTGATGAGTGATCAAGTAGATTAATATCATGTACTTGATCTTGTGAATGGGCAACAACATCGATGATATGCATTGGATCATGCATCTAGGAAATCAACGATGTGAGTGGAGTCAATAATTCAAAGAGCCCATATTGAATGTGAATATTTCATATGGTGTATGAGCATTCAAGTGATGAAGAATTTTTTCAAGGTACACAAAGAGCCTATAGAGCTACCAAGCATTTTGATCTTAGAAGCTCAGAAGGAAGATCAATGGCTAGTGATAAATTTAAGGCTAGAGGAATTCTTAAGAGATCAATAGTGCAAATTTTATTTAGATTCAAGATTATATGATGTAATGACACATGTTCAAAAATAATAATAGTCGCATTTTAAATAAATGAGTATCATGACATGATAGTGCCACATAGGCATAACACATCATATTGGGATATCTTGTGGACTTGAGCATGTTGAAGGTATAAACGTGAAATCTAAATATAATCTAAGTCATTAAAGTACACATTTTGAACTTTTTTTCCACCATTAGAGTTTTGTATAAACCTCTAAAAAGCTCTAGACTGTATGGAAAACCTTAGATTGTCTCTTAATTCACTATGATTGAGTTAAGAGGAGTTTAATTATTGTGTACAAAAGGATAATTCAATTGGAATTATAGAAATGGTGATTCTTAAACATGTTTCAAAGAAAGAAGTTGAGTTATATTTAATATCAAATGCTAAAGGATGAGTGTTTAAGAACATTAAATTTATGGCTCCCTCTTTGAATACAGGGATAAAAATTTCTCCAAATTGTTCTAGATAATTGAAAACTAGTCAGTTATTACCAACGAAAAAGAAAACATCCTCCCAATAAAGAAACTTTATGACAACATTGTGGCCATTCAAATGACTAAACTTTATTATACAGTTATTAAACTAGAGGTAATTTATTGCATTGATGTTCTTGGTCCCATTTTTAAATTAGCTAAGATAGACAAGGGTATGTTTATTAATGAACATAATTTGAGGAAAATTACTTACATATCCCTAATTACATTTCCATCTTACTAAAAATTTCCCAAGCCCTATAATGACCTAACCTCTATTAATTTAAGGGCAAAGCAACACAACATGATGGACACCCTATATAGGTGGTTATAATTTGGTAACCAAGTTATTGTGGATCCTACTAAGAACATCCTTGTAAGTCAGTTTAGACATGGAGCTAAGATGGTAATGATAATTCTAAAGATGTTTTATGGATGTGTAACTACAGTATATAAAGAACCAATGGGGGTGCTCATGGTGTATTTTATTATTGAAAAAGTAATGATTCCTCCATTAGTTGAGATAATCATTCTCCCTAAGCAAATAGATATATGCAATCAAGAACAAGAAGAGGAATAATTTTTACATGATTTCCTATCTATTGGATGCCCTATGTGCAACCACCAAGATCCCAAATCAAAGAGAATGGTCTCCATATGGCACCCAGACTATATCCTAGTACTATTTAAAGTTACACATCTATAATTGTAGAGACCACATCTAATTTATTTATGACTATGTTTACCCTACATTAATTAAAGATATAAATAGTATTCCTATGGAGAGAGTTATCCCTTTGATCAAGAAATATATTGAAGAAATGGAGGATATATGGTTATACACTGACTATATAGTTATAAGGATTGAAGGAACTCAACATGCCCCTCTCAAATTGTCAATCCATGTACCTGATAAATAAGTAGAATAAGAGGTGGCCTACCAACTCTTAAATGGGATAGATGGATTTTTTAAAACCAAGAGGAAGGTTATCCTACATAATTTCCCCATGAAAATTGTCAAGACCACTTTTAGATAGTGGGATCACATTAAAGCTACCTTAAAGCATAGATTGTCTTTCAATTTACAAATTGATGATCTTAGACGATGGAACCCTTATGGGAGGGTAAAAGAAAATTTTAAGATCAAGGGTATTTTTAATGTACTATATGAGCATGATCCTAGTTTATTTGACTTCATATATACAAAAGCATCCTCTTACTTTGAAATGACTAGAAGATTGAAAGAACACAACATAAAGAATGAGTCTAGATTGAATAGGGACTAGTAAATGGAAGATAGGTATAAATTAGGCCCTAATAAATATCATTATATTCATGTTGGTTCTTCTAATTTTCCCATATAAGAGTCACTAATAGAGCATAGGAATAAGGAGATAATTCCAAATGAAATTTCTTCTAATTCATCAATTCTTGAATCTTCAAAAGCATTGGAGCACATTCTACTTTAACAAGAGGTACATATGATATAATTAGACCCCAATGAATCCATTGAAGATGAACTTAGGATGATATTTATGACTTATGAGATAGATTCAGAAGAAGAGGCAAAGGTTGAAGAAGTCAAATGGGATAAGGGAAAGTCCTTGGACTTGATGGTTATTAGCACCCCTAAAAGGAAAGATGAGATGACCATTATTCCAAAGGAAAAGAAACCAAAGGTAACTATTAAACCACTTTGAGTAAAGTTAACTTTTTTAGTGAAGAAAATGTATTATATGGTCCACCTATTCCTAAGTGGTTCATTAATGAACCAAGGTTAGAAAATCTTCCTATTATTCATCATTCATGGGCTATGGTGAAGTCAATTAACATCCCAATACATAAATAATTGAATCCATGGATCATTGATCTATAATAAGAACAAGAAAATAAATTGGATACTATAAGTTAATTAGTTGAATCATAAGTAGAGGTCCCAATTCCACATGTAACCTAATCTTCAGTTGGGGTTAAGTATGATCTAGAGACTACTAGTTTGTAAAGAGTGACCAACAAAATAGTCATGAAAGGTGGTGAATAGATTGTATATCAAAAGGTGGATCCCTTTATGAATTTAACCTAAGAGAATGGATAAAGACCTAGTGAGGATCTAATATTTAAGGAGGATGTACTAGAGATAGATCAAGCATAATTAGAAATGTTACAAGCTATTATCAAAGGCCTGAAGTAGTAAAATAAGAACTTAGATGATCAATAATCCTATCATTACCAAGGGATTTGGTCAATAAATTTGAACCAATGATTTATGACACATTCATCTTTATAAAAGTTATAAGGTCCAAGCTAGACATGGTGAACAAGTAACATTCCATGGTTGTGTAACACATCAGTCAATGGCAAGATTCAATCAATAAGGTAAAGGAATCGATCAATGTATTGATGGATTATCAAATTCTTGAGTTTAAAATAGTCATCTTGGCAATTTAAACATGGATATGATTATTTTGTCAAAAAATATAAAGGATATGAACAAATGGTCCAAGGGTATGGAGAATATTTCTAAAGACTTTAAGTAGTTAGAGAGTAAAATGGTGCACATACTGGGAGGCTTGATAATAAACCCAACTACCCTTAGTACTATGTGTTTGATAATAGATGATGAATTTAAAAATAGGACTACTCAATTCATATAAGAGGTGAAGAACAAAAGCCAACGAACTATAGGGGAAGATAAGAAAAGAATCTTGGACATGATCTTATCTATAAAGGAGAATATTGGTGATGTTAAAAGCATTAAGGAATCAATGGGTAGAGTTGAAAAAGAATTTTTAGACCAAGAAGAGGAACTATTCATGGAGCCTATCATCAATTCTAGACTGGTTGATGAACAACATGATAAGGCAATGAAGATGAAGAATCACAATTAGATGATTGTAACTGGAGGAGATTCTCAAAGTCAAACTTTTTGACTTAGCATTTTTTTGTATCAAAACATGTATATCATTTTCAAAGAGAATATTCTATTTTTTAAAAGCATGTGCAACTTATAATGCACATTGCTTATAGGTTAGTCCATTTGTAAAGTGTCTGATTCTAGAATATTGTAGAAGGATATCTATCCTTGACACTTTTTCAATTATTATTTGATATGACTGACTGACATACCTCAAGGTCTTATATAAAAGGGGTATTATCATTTATAAAAAAGGGAAGGAGTTTTAGAGAAAAAACTACTTTGTAAATTTAGAGAAAATTAATTCAAGCAATGGATTTTTACAAGGATTATCTCATATTTGTTTGTGTATTTTGTTATAAAGTTGTTTCCTCAAAGAGTTGGTTTGATGTTTAAATTTTAATTACTTGTATGAATCTTATATGTGCATGTGTGAATCCAGAGTTACCAATTTGTGCTTATTCTAGGTTGATTGAAAGGCTTTAGATTCATTTCATTTCCATTGTTGTTTTTGAATATGTGCTAATGTTATTTTATTATGGAAGCAAATCCTTAATCTAAATTTGAATTCTTATTTGCATTGTTTCAAAATCCTTAGACATTTTCTTGGTATATGATAGGATCTATGTCTTTGTCTATTTCACGTCATAATTTGGTTTGAGTGCATACCTTTGATGAAATTTAAGCTTTGTCATAATGTTTGGACTAAATATTAGAGATGCTTTTCTTCTCTGCCCTACCATTCTTTTTGCTCATTTTTTAATCAAATCACTATAGTTTAACTTTTATTATAAATATACATGCTACATTAGATTTGATACTTTATATTTTGATCATAATTCATTGTATTTAGTTCAAATTACTATCATCTTTCACAAGCAAGCTTTAAGATCACAGTTGCTCCCAACAACTAGTTATATTATCATTTTATGAAATAGTTAATTACTTTACCATTATTCCACCAAAGATCTCAAGAAGATCACAACTAGATACTCATGCAATATATTATTTGAATATAAAAATGAGAAGTGTTTTAAACACTCTATAAACCTTGTGATACACTTTCAGACATTAATAGGTAGGGTTCCACTAGTGCTAGAAGGAGGGCATGAAGCTAAAGATTTATGAATTTGAAGTATCTTATCTAATGTTAGTGGATTTTTTAATTCTTAGCTTAATTTTATAAAGATAATTGATATTCATGGTTTTAGACTAGCCTTTAGGCTTATTTAGCTAAATATAGCTATTCTTTGAATATTTATGATAAATTAATGCAAAGGTAGTTTAAAATTTGTAAATATGACATGTTTAAGGTTAGTGATAGCAATTTTTTTCAAATATTGGTAGATTCCCTAAAAATTTAGGTTTATTTTAAATTAAAATCATAAATATCACTTATACTCACAAGTTTGAAGGTATCTTTGAGATAATTTAGTTAAAGATATTCATTCTTTATATGAATTTGTGCAAATTTTACTTAATGTAAAAATCTTATAATTGTTCTTTGTAAAGGCAAGGCTTATACATCATATTTTAAATAGGATTAAAAGTTTACAAGATATAAATACCAAGAATAATAACTAGGTCAAGGTATGAGATAAGGCTACCTCTTCTTTATTTGGAGATTCATAGGAAAGCAAGAGTAGATAAAGGTAAGCACAGGGTTTCTAAATCTCAACCTACTTCACCTATTCGCGGTACTCCTATATTCAATCCTTATCAAGGTATGGCATGGTTAGGTGGATCTTCTATCAATGTACATATTTAGGTACATTATTTGCATAAAATCTTGAGAAGTATTTACCTTATTTCAATCCTATAGGTGTTGTGACTATTGAATAACATATCAAGTCCTTTAAGGCTACTTTAAGATTATTAAATGTTGATCATGAAAATGTTACTTCTAGATTGTTTCTTTTCACTTTCAAAGATGCAACATATGATTGGTTTCTTAACCTTCCTAAGAATTACATTACTAGTTGAAATGATGTTGATAGTATTTTCATTTTATCAATTTGGAAATATCATCAATCCTTGTGTCTTTTATCAACTATTCACTATGGTGAAGAGAGATTCAAGTGAAACTATTAGAGATTTCAATGCTAGATTCCCAAAGATGTTTAACATAACTATATCTCCCTATATATTGATGAATATTTAGCTTTATAGATATATAAGTATGCTTTAAATCCAATGACTAATGGGTTTTTGAAAACATCTATTGGAGTTATAAATACATTGGCCTTGGCCTATGTTAAATCTATGAAAATAAGTGATCAGATGTAACCCCGGGGTCAATTATCATATGTTATTCCTAATGTTAATCCTAATTTTACTACATTAAATTTTATTTAAATTTAAAAAAAAAATATGTCTTATCTAAATCAAACAACGGTTTTAAACCAATTACCTTTGAGTCATGATCATCCTAGTCAAAACCTAGGATTCCTAAATAAAATTGCAAGTTAATCTCATCCACAAGATCAAAGAGCTATGGTGCCAATAACTAGTAATGGTACTTAAGTTCAAAATTTAGAGGAACCTAAGAATGAAAATGACTCCATACTCAAAATTGTTCAAAAATTAAGCATTGATTTCCTTCAGTTGCAAAGATAAGTAGGTAATGTTGGGTAAAGCTCCAATATAAATTATTCTTACCAGAAGTTTAATAAACCTATAAACAAGTTTCATAATAGAAATAAAAATAATAATAATAATGAGTCATCTACAAATAAAAATAGTCCTAAAATAAACATTTGTGATGTAGCTTTAACTGAATATTGTAGAGTTCATAACCCTTTAAATCATGGTGAATTAGATTGTATTAAATTTTGTAATATTTTTGAGTTATTTCAAGATGAATTATATACATTTTAAGGTGGACCTAATAAAGGTAATGCTATAGGTACATCTTATTCTTCAAAGTCATCTAATTCTTTAGACACAACTCTTATGGTGGAGACATTTGATTTTTCATTCCAAGATGTGAATGAACTTGAAGATACTTCAAAAGAGATCCATGCTTTTCAATAGTATCTAAAGAAGACTTATCCATTGAGGAATAGAGAAAAAAATAAACCACTGACTAGTTTATCTCCACTAAACAACTTTGATACTCCTGATCCTCAAGCGAACAATAATCTAGAACCTCTAAAGGGAAGTAACACTAGAAAAAATATTGAATCATCTAGTTCTTCTAATAAGGGTGGATATAATAATTTAGAGGATATGTAGAAGATTAAATCTAATATCACTTTACATTACTTGACTCAAACTATTTAACAAAGGGAATTATTTCTATAATCTTTGAGTAAAAACCTAAGTAAATCATAAAAGGTTGCAAATGACAATGTAGTGATGTATAATAACAAGGTAGAGGTTCCACCTTTCTTACTAACAATTAGAGTTTTTGGTAAAAAATTACATAATTATATTTTATATTCAGGTGACTCTATAAATATCATGCCAAAAACTATTTGTAAAAAACTTGGTTTGACTCTAATTAAATATGATAGAGTAGTTACTCAATTAGACAAGTCTAGAGTTAAAGTAATTGGTGAATTTTTGAATGTGCATATGCAACTTTCGTTGAAGCCAAGGATACAATAATTCATATATATTCAAGTGGTGGACATTATGGATGCTTATGAGATGTTTCTCAATAGGGATTAGACCAAGTCTTTTAATGGATACATGTCAACTAACTGTTCTCATATGTGGATACCATAGAAGGGAGTTCTTAATAAAATTTTGATTGAAAGAGAACCAAAGATGAAACACATGATCATTGAATACAAAATTTCTAATGAAAAGGTCAACATGGTTAATTTTTATTTAGGAGTCTACACTCTTGACACTCCTTCGGTATGTAACTCAAAAAACTTTTATGGTATGCCTAGACTTTGAAAAATATATGTTAATGGTGCTAGCTACAAATATGGATTTGGAGTAGGAATTGTATTAATCAATCCCACTGGGAAAGAGTATAATGCTTCTTATAAACTTTAGTTCCCTTGAACTAATAATTTGGTAGAGTATGAAGCATTAATATTAGGATTACAATTCACTATCAAACACAAGGTTAAGTAAATACTAGTATATGGTGATTCTAAACTACTAATCAATTAGGTTCATAGTAAGTACCAATGAAAATTATCATATCTTAAGAAATAAAAGTTTAGAGTATGGGACTTGATTGAATACTTTGATGCTTTCAATATTATTTCAATTCTTAGAAACAGAACAAGCTTTTTGATGAACTTGCTTTAGCTACATCCAACCTCATGCCAAATCAAGACTCCAAGCTAAGAAGACTTAGATTGAATTAGTCCCATATCCCTTAGTTCCTAAAAATTTCAATAATTTGAAGTATTTAATTATGATCAATAAATCATAGAGTTCATGAAAAACTCATGATTATTTGAGTCTTATATTATTGATGAGGTCAATAAGAATACTCTTGATGAAGATATAGTTGATGACAAGATAGTTCAATTGAATGACAATAAAATTCCTAAAGGCATGATTGTCTTAGAAAGAATGTTTGATAAAGACAAGCTAGTTGAAATTATTAAAGTTCCCAAAGTGAGTGGGAAATATTATAATGTAGTTGACTTGGGAACTCAAGGTCAACCTCAACGAGTAAACATTGGTATAACATGCACAAATGAAGAGTCTAGAAAGACTATAGAATTGTAGATAAAATACAAGGATGTCATTACATGGTCCTATGAAGACTTAAATATCTTTGATCCTAGATTCATTACCCATACCATTCCATTAAAAGAAGCTTGTAAACCTTTTAGATAAAATAAAAGACCAGTCAATCATATTTTAGAACCATTAATCTATAAAGAGGTCAAGAAGCTATTAGATTAAAAAATAGTGTTTCCAATTATATATTTTACCTAGGTAGCTAACTTAGTACTAGTTAGAAACAAAAAAGGAGAAATTAGATTATGAATAGACTTTAGAAATCTGAATAGGTCTTCTGAAAAGGATAATTATCCTTTGCCTTCTATTGACCAAGTAATTCAAATTGTTAGTGGTTCTTCTATTATGTCTTTCTTAGATCATTTTTTAGGTTATAATCAAGTACTTGTTAACAAGGAGGACATAATGAAGACTGAATTCATAATAAAGTGGGGCACTTTTTCTTACAAAAGAATGCCTTTTAGACTAATAAATATAGGATCAAATTTTCAAAGATCTATGGACCATGCCTTTCAAGGTATCATAGGTAAGTAAATCATCATATATATGTATGATCTAAATTTGTTTTCTAAAAATAGGGAAGACCATATTATGTATTTATAGTGGGTATTTGAACATTGTAGAAGGTATGGAATTTTTATTAATCCTAAGAAAAGTATTTTTTGTATTACAGAAGGGAAGTTAATAGGACATGTTATAACCAAAGATGGGATTTTTATTGATCCTGATAGAGTTAATGCCATTCCAAAATAGAACCCCCCTAATAGTAGAAAATAATTAAAGTCTTTCTTTAGGAAAATAAACTTTGTAAAAAAAAATGCTTTCTGGTTTTATAGAAATTGTGAAGCCACTTAATGACATGTTGAAGAAATATGACAAGGTCATATGGAATGAAGAATCAAGTAAAGCCTTTAAGGACACTAAAGAATCATTAGGACAGGAATCGGTGTTGATAAGTCTTTATTTCAAAAAATACTTTTATCTTTTGCATCTAAACATATTATAGTAGCTAGTTTAACTCAAAAAATAGATAAATGTGATCATCTAATTGCATTTATGATCACTAATTTTAAGAATTTTGATTTAAATTATTATATGATTTAAAAATAATCATTTGATTTAGTTAAGGTATTTAAAAATTTTAGACACTATATTCTTAGGAATAAAGTGCATGTAATATTGTTAGGTTCTGCTACTAAACTTATGCTTAGTCAATGTGAACTAGGAGAGAGAAGAGGTAAATGGATGTCTATACTTAAATATTATGATCTTGAGATGAAAACTATGAATTTGATAAGGTGTTAATGATTAATTTAATTAATTGCTAACACCAATCCTAAATTAAGTGTCATGTAGGTTGATCAACAATAATTCCAACCAAGTGATTGATATGATGCAATTATTCATCTTCTAATCAATGGTTCTTATCTTATAGGTATGATCAGAGAGCAAAGAAGATATTTGAGGCTCAAGGTAGCACATTTATTAATCAAGGATGGGGTACTCTTTAGAAAATACTATGAAGGTATATACTTGAGGTGTGTTTTAAAAGAAAAAGTGGCTAAGATCTTGAGTACTTTTCATGAGAAACTTTGGATTGGACACCCTTATGGAAAAATAAATCATAAAATCCCAAGGGAAAAATATTACTAGTCCATTATCTTCATGGATGTACATAAACATGCTAGATAATATGATGAATGTTAGATTTTCAATACCAAGGAACCAAAAGTAGTTATGCCATTGAGACATATTTTAATTGACAAACCTTTTTATCAATAGGGTTTAGAATTTGTAGGGGTGATTAACCCTAATTATTTAGATGGACACAAATATGTTCTCACTGCTACTGATTATTGCATAAGATAGACAAAGGTAGTAGTGATAAAATAATGTAGAACTGAAGATGTAATCAATTTCTTGGAAGAGAACATTTTTACTAGATTTGGGACACTATTATAATTAGTTTTTTATATTGGATCAACCTTTATATATATATAAATGACTGAGTCCCACCTATGATAACTGTAAACTTAACAGAGGATTTTCTTGCTGAGGTTACAGGGTTGCCAATGGATGGACTCAAATTTTCCAAGCAGACCAGCATTTCGAATGAGGCCTTTTGTAAGTTCCCCAAAACGGATGAGGAGGAGCAGAAGCTGGTCAAATGGGGATTTCTATGAGCTAGACCAGATTAAAGGGATATGGAGAGATGTCCTAAGCTGTATAAGGGAGTACTTCATCCTGGACGAAAGAAGCAAATGAGTGCATAAGTTCCATTTTGTCTTCCTCAACCACTTCAGGCATAAGGTTAGCTTGTCTTTTCCTTTCTATCTTCGCTACTCCCTGATCCAAAGCCTATATGCTCATAGGAAAAAGGATATGCACCCTATTCTTCATGAAGGCCTTATTCTGCTTATTGAAGGCTATTGCAAGAATATGGCACTGGTTAAGTATCCCAAACAGGGGAAAAATAAGTTGCCAGGAAATAAAAAGAATGAAAATGTAAGCAGGAGAGGCAAAATTAAGACCCCTAGTCCTAATAAACAGATTGTAGAAGAAGAAAGGGGTCGGGAGAGAATTGAAGAACCCAAGGAGGAAAAACTGGAGGAAGAAGGAACTGAGAGCTGGGACACCAACTCTAGTAATGATGAAGAAGGATCTGAGGAAATTGAAAAAGATAATGTCAATACAGAGGAGGATTCTGCTATCAGAATAGTAGAGACGGAGGAAAACCAGAAAGTGTCAGAGGATGAATTTGTCCAGGAAGATCCTGTTGAGGACCCAACTTCTAAGAATGAAAAGGAAATTTCTGTCTAGGATGATATTCAAAATATGGATATGGAAATTCAAACTGGAATCAAAGAGCGGGAACAAAAGAGTCAAGAAGACTTCTTTGAAGAAGCCAGGAATAGCCCCAATAAAAAGTCCGAGGATTGGAGAGAGAGGAATCAGAATGATGAAACACACACTCCTATGACCTGGGTTAACTGTAAAGCTGAGTCTTCTTCCCAATTTGATTCCTGGTTGTGTAGGGAGATCATTGATCTCAAGAGAAAAGTGGAAACTTTGGAAGATTCTCTAAAAGCTGCTTGGAACAAAGTAAACAACATGGAAAATCAGTTAAGCGAGATCCCTGTCAAGCTCAAAGCTTATGAAAACAACCTCTGGGAACTAATAAAGGACAATAGAAAGAAAATGGAGGAAGTAACGTCCAACATTTTTGCAGCTGCTATCAATATAGGTAAACGAGCCAATGAGGAGACTAAAGCACTAGAGGGTCCCAGCAAAAGGACAAGGCAAAGCTCTAGAAAGAAAGATACACAAAAAGGAGCTTTGCTGGAGGCTACCACCCATGAAACTGCTTTGAAAGGAAAAGAAGCCATGAACTTGATACTGGAACTGGATGAATAATCTGGTCCTTCTTGTTGGTTTAGAAATTGGTACTGATCTTTGTTCTCTTTTTGTTATCTTTTGTATGTTGTGCTACCAGATTTTTGTTTCTGGGTTTTGTCTCTTATGGTTTCAGGTCCATTTAAAACCTGTTTTTGCTACTTCATTGTAGTGTTTTTTAGCCGTTGCCTGTGGGCTTAGACGTTCTTTATTTTTCTCTCTGTTACAGGGTTTTGGGGCCCCTTCAAAACCTGTTTTTACCTCAATCTAAAACTATATAATTCTTAATTTCTCATCAAATAATTACCTTAAAGGTAATGGAGTTTTAGAGTCAACTAATAAGAACTTGATGAAAGCTATCAAAAATTATGTAGCCTAGCAACTAAAAATATGACATGAATTTCTTAAGTATGCTTTTGGGTAGACAAAATCAAAGTGAAACAAGATCTGAAAGCATCACCATTTCTATTGGTATATGTTCAAGAGCCAAAATTTCCAATTAATCTCAAGTTTCCAACCCACAAGTTTATGAAAGAGTATATGGATGAAGATTAAGAGTATGTTAATTCAAGGTTACTTGAAATCATTTAAATAGAAGATGCAAGGGAATAATAATTTTCTAACTTTATCAGACATCAAACCATAATCAAAAGATGGTTTTACAAGCAACAAAGATTAAGGTGTTTAGGTAGGGAGACCTAGTTCTCCTATGGTATTAAGCATCTGAATGAAAAGAAAACATGGGAAATTCACTCCTTTGTAGATTGGTCCTTGTCATATTATTGAGACATTAGAAGACAACATCTTCAAGCTCAAAGAGTTGTAGGGAGTAGAGTTAACTTTGCCAACTAATGGGAAATACCTCAAGCACTATTTTTCTATTATTCCACCTCAAGTCTTTATGGAGTGATTTGTAAGAATAATTAGAGTTAGTGTAGGTAGTCTTAGATTAGTTTATTTCTTAATCCTTGTTTGAAAATAGTGTTTGTAAATATTTGTTTGCTTGTTGTGTGTTTGTTTTCTTTGTTTTGTTCCCCTACTTTATATAAGTCTTTTTCAAGATAGTTTCCATCCCTAATACATGTATTTTCTCAAAGGAACTTCTTAAATAAATAATGTAAGTATGAATCTTAAACATTGGTTGATCATGGAACTTAAAATTTTTTGGCTTGATGTTATGACTTTGAGAAATTGGTAAGATTGATGTATGGATTAATTGTTCATTAAAATCTTAAACCTTGTTTTGATCTAACTCTGATTTTGATAAGGGTTCCATATGTCTAAGTGAAAGTTTGAATTATTAGAGCAAAGTCATGTTAGCACTTAAGTAATATTTTTGTCTGGGATGAATTTTATAACCAAGGATGATTTTTTGAAAATAAATTTTTTGACAAAATCCTAAAATTCTGGTTAATTCTAGTTCCCAACCTTGTTGGAAATTGAAATGTAATTAAAAACTACAAAAATAAGAGCCTTACTAAAAATATAAGAGCTTTATAATCAAATGTGATTCTGGTAACCTCCACTGGGGCTACAGACACTTGGATGGTAATGGAGAAAGGCATTGAATAGAGCCAAAGGTATCTCTATCAGGGTTATTGATGACTAGCTGCAAGTAGAGCAATGCCCAAGCCTTCCCTTTTCATAAAAGCATGGTTCATAATGAATATCTAAATATGCTAAAAGTCAATGTTAATGATTAATGTCATGATTCTATAAGTTATTCTCTAAATTCTATGGTAATCAGTGAATGAATCAAAGAACACACACAACATGACTAAGTTTTGATGTTTGAGCCTAATTCTTCATTTGTAAAACTTTTTTTAATTATGAATTGATCTTAATAATTGTACTTGATCGTGTGGGATGATTTGTATTTTTATTATTTGAAACTAAAAGTATCTAAGTTCTAATATTTTGAAATTTTCCCCCTTGAAGTCACCATTTGTTAAGGTCAACATACCCCCATTTCTGAAAAATGAGGACCCTTGTTCAATTTTGCAAATTATGTTAGAAATTATGCATTCATGTTTATCATACTGTATTATTTGAATATCATGGTTTTCATCTAGCTTAATTAACATGTTTACATATAATCCTTGCTTGACTTCATCTAATGTTTCTAACATTTGATTCTTGTGTTTATATGTTGCAGTTTTAATGGAGTTCCACTTGAATGAACAATGATCTATGGTTTATGCTTTAATGCTAATTTTAACCTTTTTTAACCTTTGGTCTTTATTCAATTTATTAAATCCATGTTTAAATGGTGTTAATAACTTGACTCTAAATTATTTGCTCTAAGTTTTATTTTGAAAGGGATTTAGATTTATGCGGGATCATTTTATTATATCTTAGACTTAGTTTAAATTTTATCATATGTTTTAATCATGTTTATTAACACATATAAAACATTATTCTAAAATTTACCCTATGTCTCTATATATTTTAATCATTACTTTATTTATTTCATTATTCATAGGAATGAATTAAATGTGGTGTTTTTTAGTGGCAAAATCTCGGGAGCTTGAAGCAAAGATTAATGGTATGTGGATGAAATTTTGAGTCAATAAGTCAAACCTTAAGATCAATAGTGCATGTTAAAAATATAATGGATATCTAATGGTGAGCATGGAATCAAGGTGTCAAAGGATTCTAAAATAAAACATGACAATAATAAGTGTCATGATATCAGATATAGATCAAATATCTAATGGTGAGAAAAGGTCAACAATTCAAGGATCCTACAGTGGAATGTGAGAGTGATAAGTGTCATAACCTTGACAAGTGATCAAATATATTAATGTATTGCACTTGATCTTATGAATGGGAAATAACATCGATAGTTTACATTGGATCATACATCTAGTAGATCAACAATGCAAGTGGATTCAACAACTCAAAGAGACTAGATCAAATATGATGCTACCATGTGATGTAAGAGTGCTCAAGTGAAGAAGAATGTTTGTAAGGTACACAGAGATTTTGAAGAGCTACCAAGTGTCTTGATATTAAAATCTCAAAAGGAAGATCAATGGCTAGTGATAAAGTAAAGGATAAAAGACATCTTAAGAGATAAATGATGTAAATTTGATCGATCTTGAATATTTCTTGAGGTAATGACATGTGTTCAAAAATGATAATGGTCACATTTTAAATAAGTGATTAGTGTGACATGGTAATGCCACATAGATAGAACACATCATATTAGGATATCTTATGGAATCGAGCATGATAAAGGTATAAATGTGAAATCCAAATGCAATTTAAGTCATCAAAGTACACATTTAGAACTTTCTTTCTACTATTAGAGTTCTGTGTAAACCTCCAAAAATCCCTAGAGTGTATGAAAAACCCTAGATTGTCTCTAAATTCACTATGATTGAGTTGAGAGGAGTTAAACTATTATGTGCAAAAGGATAATTCAATTATAATTATAGAAATGTCAACTCATAAACATGTTTCAAAGAAAGAATTTTAGCTATATTTGACATCATATGTCAAATGATGAGCATTCAAAGACACATAATTTACATCTACTTCTTTAAATACAGGAGATAATAATTGCTCCAAATTATTCTAGATAATTAAAAACCAATTGGTCATCACTAAGGAAGAAGAAAATATCCTCCTAGAAAAGAGACTTTATGATAACATTGTGGCTATCCAAATTACTGGAATTCACTATACAACTACTAAACTCGAGGTGCTTCATTGCATTGATGTTCTTGGTCCCATTTTCAAAATAGCTAAGATAAACAAGGGTATGTTGATTAATGAACATAATCTAAGGAAATTTTTTCACATATCCTCAATTAAGTTTGAGTCTTACTACAAATTACCCAAGCCCTAGATTTACCTAACCTCCATTAATTCATGGGAAAAGCAACACAACATGATAGACACCATAGCTACGTGGTTAGAATTTGGTAACCAAGTTATTATGGATCCTATTAAGAATATCCCTATCAGTTAGTTTATACTTGGAGTTAGGATGGTAATGACAATTTTTAACAAGTTATATGGATGTGAAACTATAGCATATGTAGAACCAATGTGGGTTCTTAGGGTGTATTTTATCATTGAAAAATTAATGGTTCCTCCATTAGGTGAGATAATCAGTATCTCCCTAAGAAGATAGATATATGTAATCAAGAATAAGAAGAAGATTTATTTTTACATGATTTCCTATCTATTAGATGCCCTATGTGCAACCACCAAGATCCCAAATCAAAGAGAATGGTCTTCAAATGACACCCAGACTATATCTTAGTACTATTGAAAGTTATACATATATAAGTATAAAGACCACATCCAATTTATTTATGACTATGTTTACCCTACATTAAGTGAAGCTATAATTGGAATTATTATGGAGAGATTTAACCCTTTGATCAATAAATCTATTGAATCAATGGGGGACATATGGTTATACCCTAACTGTATAGTTATAGGGATTGAAGAAACTCAGCATGCCCCTCTAAAATTGCCAATCCATGTACCTAATAAATTATCAAAACAAGAGGTGGCATACCAAATCTTCAATGGGATATATGAATTTTTTGAAACCAAGAGTAAAGGTCTCTTGCATATTTTCCACATGATAATTGGAAAGACCACTTTTAGATAGTGGGATCATGTTAAAGTTACCTCAAAGTATAGATTGTCTTTCAATTTAAAAATTAATGATCTTAGACAATGGGACCTTTATGGGAGGGTAAAACAACATTTGAAGATCAATATTATTTTTAATGTACCATATGAGAATGAACCCAATTCATTTTATTGTATATATTGATTCGAGCAATAATTCAGGTGACAATTCGAGTGACAGTTCCACCCCAATTGATGATAGAACTTCTAGGAGCCATAACTTTTGCACCTTAGCTCCAATTGACTCATCATTTGAACCATTGGAATTATAATTAGGAGGAGGATGTGGTGAGATAGAATGGATCTCTACTTGATGAATTTTTACCCCCAAAAACCTAATGGAAGTGCCCCAAATTTCAATTTTAGTAGTGTAGTCTAAAAATAGTAAGTTTCTAAAAATAGTAATTCCTCAAATTCTATATTGTTTTGAATTATGGAATTCAAACCACTTAATCTTCCTTGAGATTGGTGACCTTCCACATCCTCCCCCTACTTTAAAAATGTTTATAAATTAATATGTAACCTAAAATGGAAAAGGAGACATCTCTTCCCAAAGATAAGCATATAGTTGTATTCTGATATTGAGTAATAAAACATCTCTTCTCAGAGAATTCATTATTAATATGTTATTTTTATGTTCTTTAAATATTTATCAACTAGAACTTATGAGTTTTGGATTAGTGGTATCAGAGCGGTTTGTCTTGAGAGTGTATGGTCCCAAGGATGAGGTCAAGCTATAAGAAGCTTGGGTGGAAAATAATAGAGATTCCAAACTATCCACCTATTCACTCCAAATGACTTCAAATGGTGGATGACACTGAGAAATCTAATCCTTTCAAGGAAATGGTGAATGAATCCCTCCAATGGCAATAAGCACATATGTTGCAACAATTAGCCCAAATTCTTCAATAACTCCTGATGGGAAATTCTAGCTCCTCAGCTGCACTTCCTGGCTTCTCATGAAAGGAATACCCTTTCAGTGCCCCAACACCCTTCAAGGTTTAGGTGAATTTTGATATTCCTACATTTGAAGGAAAAATCAATGCTGATGTAGTATAAAATTGGTTAGATCAATTGTCTTCCTACTTCTCTATAAATAAATTCATCGATGGAAAAAAGATCACTTTTTCTCTTTTGAAAGCATCATTGCCCATGAAAAACTAGTGGGAAGTGTACAAAAAGAGGTTTAGTACATATGACATTGGCCTTGAGGTGGAACCTACCTAGGATGATTTAATGGAAGTGGTGAAAGAAGAATACTATCCCATTGGAGCATATGATGATATGTACATACAACGACAAAATCTTCACCAAGGTAAGGACCAATCTATTCAAGATTACATAGACATTTTTCATTCTTTATCTGCAAGATTGGGCATCAAAAAAAGTGAGAAACATAAGACTCTCAAATATCATGGTAGACTACAATGGTACATATGGGGGGAAATGGAACTCTTAAATTTGGAAACCCTCAGTGAGGCATACAAGTTCATAGTGAAGATTGAGTAGAAGCATGGTAGAAAGAATATGAAGAGTCAGCCCTCAAAATGAAAAAGTGACAAGGAAGTTCAAACAAGAGGCCAAAATTGGAATCAAAAGGAGTTTCAAGATAAGAAACCCCAAAAGGGGAAGGCTAGAAAATGGTGTGATTACCACAAAATTGGAACTCATTCCAAAGAAGAATGTCGAGCCATCAAGTCATTGCTTTCTGAGTCACAATACTCGACACCTACTACTTTGTCTCATTCCCAACCTACAGTCAAAGAGGATGAAGAAGAAATTGTAAATGATGAGCCTGACACCATCGTCACTTCATCATAGACCTATGAGGAAAGGCCAAATGACAAGGAAAGATTGTTTCACTCCAAATTATGGGTAAAAGGTAAGCCTTTGCATTTCATTCTTAATAGTGGGAGTCAAAAGAATTTAGTCTCTGCTAAAGTTGTGAAAATTAAAATCTATCCATGAAGCCTCATCTAAAGCCTAGGGAGAGACATTCATGTCACCCATCAGTGTCTTCTTTCATATGCAATAAAACCTTTCCAAGATGAAGTCTTGTGTGATGTGGTAAATCTATATGTTTGTGATGTACTCCTTGGTCAGCCATTTATGTATGAGCGACATGGCATCTATGAATCACAAACCTAAAGAATCACCCTCATTCTTGGAACATGGTGCTACAAGGTACCAGAGGTACCAGCTCCCACATCTGTCTCCTTGATTAGTGCCAAGCAATGTAAGAGACTGGTGGAGAGGACAAAGCAATGCATTTTCATGGTGGCCAAACCATAGAAATCCAAGAAGGATGATGTTACAATCTTGACTACACAATCAACAAAACAAAAAAAGTAGATAGGAAAAATCATAAGAGAATATGATGACTTATTCAAGTCACCCACAGGAGTTCCATTGCATTTCCAAGTAAAACATTCTATCAATTTGATCCCAAGATCATCTTTGCCTAACAGTCTTATGTATTGTAGATTAGTTTTGGAGAATTATGAGATAAAAAGATAGATTCAAGAATTGATCCAAATGGGTCACATTAGGCCAAGCTCTTCACCTTGTGGCAGCCCAATTGTCTTGGCACCAAATAAAGATGGAACATAGAGGCTTTGTATTGACTATCGAGCCCTGAATAAAATCACTATGAAGAATTGCTACCCTCTCCTTAGGATTGATGACCCACTAGACCAACTCTGTGATGCAAATTTTTTCACCAAAACTGATCTCAAATATGGCTATCACCAAATTCCCATCAATCCCACTAATGTCTAGAAGACTACATTCAAATCTAAGGAGGGGATCTTTGAATGGTTGGTTATGCCTTTTATCTTAACTAACGCATCTAAAACCTTCAGAGGATGATGGATGACATCTTATGAACCTTCACCAACTCATTCATGGCTGTCTACCTAGATGGCATACTCATCTATAGTATAACATGGGAGGAACATTTGCAACATGTTCGTAAGGTGCTTCAAACTCTTTGGGAACACAAGTTGTGTGTAAATTTCAACAAATGCACATTTGGGATGACAATAATTCAATACCTTAGGTACGTTGTGAATGAATAAGGGGTCCATGTTGATCCAAAAAAGATTTAGGTTATTTAAGAATGGCCCACACCAAGGACCCTCATAGAACTTCATCACTTCTTGGGTCTTTCAAATTTCTATCACAGGTTTGTTCTTGGATTTTCACATGTTGCTTGGTCACTAACCCAAGTGAATAAAGGAGCTAAAGCTACATTTTAGTGGGGTTAAATACAATAAAGGGAATTTGAGAATTTTAAGAATAGACTTTGTTCAGCCCCTATTATTGTCTTTCTAGATTTGCATCAACCTTTTGAGTTGATGACAGATGCATCTGAATATGCCATAGGAGCTATCATCATGCAATATGGCCATCCTATTGCATATCACAGTGAAACTTTCACTGATATAGTTAGGGAATATCTAACATATGATAAGGAGGTCTATGTCATTATGTAAGCCTATCACTGATATAGTTAGGGAATATCTAACATATGATAAGGAGGTTTATGCCATTATGTAAGCCTACAAACAATAGAAACACTACATCTTGGGAAAACAGACGGTCATCCATACTGACCATAGACTATTGGAATTCATCCAGACATAGAACAAACTATGAAATGAGAGGCACCAAAAGTGGGCCACATATCTTTATCAATTCCATCTAATAATCAAACACAAAAAGGGGAACTCAAATATAACTACAGATTGTCTAAGCCACCTACCAATTACTGCACTCACAATAGTTCTTGACCTATGCAAACATGAGACTACCACTTGGGGTGCTCTGTATGAAGTAGATTCTACCTTTGCTGATACATATTAGGTGCTTCAAAAAGGTAGACATGTTTCTAATTTATATTTTCAAGATAATGTCATTTTTCATATGGGGCACATCTATGTTCCAGCTATAGAGCAATAGAAGATGATATGGGAAACACATTTCAGTAGGATAGCTGGACACTTTGGTATAGAAAAGACATTGGTAGTTCTTCAAAAACACTTCTGATAGCCCCATATGTGAAATTATGTGGAAATATATCTCAAATCTTGCACCCCATGTGTGATATCCAAGCCAACAAATAAGAAGCAAGGATTGTACACACCATTGCCATAACCAACCAGGTCTTGGGAATCTGTCTCAATGGATTTTCTCTCAAGTTTACCCACTTTAAAACATGGTAAGGACTATATTTTGTGGTAGTTGATCATTTTTCAAAAATGGCTATCATGATTAATTTTAAGAAAAATATATCTACTGAAGAAATTACTCAACTATATTTTAGTCATGTATGGCTCCATTTTGGTCTCCCCAAGTCCATTGTCTCAAATCGAGATAGCAGGTTCTTGAGCATTTTCTAGTCCATTCTATGGAAGATGATGGATACCAAGTTGAAGAAATCCATAACCTTCCATGTACAAATTGATGGCCAAATAGAGGTGGTGAACCACTTGATTGTTCACATGATTCAAATGTATCACTCCAAACATCCATGCACATTGGATGAGGGGCTTCTTTTCATACAACATGGATACAATCAGGCCCTGCATAGCTTGACCAAGCACAATCCAATCTAAGTATGCTTTGGGTTTCAACCCATGGCACCAATTGATATAGACATTCTATTATCCACCATGGAATACACACCTCATGGAAGATCTAAGGTATAAAAATTAACAAAGTTAATTAAACAAATGCAACACATCTAGCAACAAGTTCATGACATCCAAGAGAAGATGAATTAGAAGTATAAGCAACACCATGACAAACATAGGATTACACACCATTTTGTTGTGGGTGACAAGGTTTGGTTTTAGCTTCAGAAGGAATGACTTACAGGCCCACATAGAGAAATTTAGCCTCTATGATATGGTCCCTACACCATCACAAAAAAATTTGGAGAAAATGCTTTTGAGTTGAACCTACTAGCCTACATTGGTCTGCATCCAATATTCAATGTGGAGCTCCTCAAACCATATCATCCACCTCTGCTAGACACTTCAGTCATAGTAGAACAAATAGACATTAATGAGCTTTATCCATAGATTTTTTCTCTAGTAGAGGAGGATCAAATTGTGGACACCTGGATGAAGACAACAAGAGGACACTCTATTCCACTTTATTGGGTGGTCAAAAGGGGCCAGCTTATCCATCAAGGTGAGTAGCTCATAGAGAATCAAATCAAGATACAATTTCCACACCTAATGAGGAACATTGATGCAATGGGGACCATTGATTTTCAAAGAGTGAGGAATGATCTGAGCAATAATTTAGGTGATAATTTGAGTGATAGTTCCACCCTAATTGATGATGGAACTTTTGGGAGCCATAAATTTTGCACCGTAGCTCAAATTAACTCACCGTTTGAAACGTTGGAAAACTAAGAATGAGGAAAATGTGGTGAGATGGCATGGAGATCATATTAATGAATTTTTACCCCATAAAACCCAATAAAATTTCCCCAAATTTCAATTTTAGTAGTGTAGTCTAAAAATAGTAAGTTTCTAAAAATAGTAATTCCTTGAATTCTATATTATTTTGAATCATGAAAGTTGAACCACTTAATCTCCCTTGATATTGGTGACCTTACACATCCTCCCCCTACTTTAAAAATGTGTATAAAATTAATATGTAACCCAAAATGGAAAAGGAGACATCTCTTCCTAGAGATAAGCATATAGTTGTATTGTGATCTTGAGTAATAAAACATCTCTTCTTAGAGAATTCATTATTACTATGTTATTCTATGTTCTTTAAATATTTATCAACTAGAACTTCTGAGTTTTGTATCATATACATAATGACATCTTCTTACTTTGAAGTGACTAGAAGATTTAAGGAACACAACATAAGGCCTGAGTCTAAATTGAATAAGGATCAAAAAATGGAAGATTGGTGGCAATTAGACCCTAGGAAATATAATTTGATTCATTTTTTTTCTTATAAATTTCCCATAGTGGAGACACTAATAAAGCATAGGCATGAGTAAATAAGGAAAAATGAATTTTTTTCTAATTCATCAATTCTTGAATCTTCAAAAGCATCAAATCAAGATCCACCTCAATAGGAAGTACATATGATAGAATTAGACCCTAATGAATCCATTTAAGATTCACTTATGATGTTATCAATGACTTATGAGATAGATTCATATGAAGAGGCAAAGGTTGAAGAAGTTAAATAGGATAATGGAAAGTCCTTGGACATGATGGCTATTGACACCCCTAAAAGGAAAGCTGAGATGATAATTGTTCCAAAGGTAAAGAAACTAAAGGTAACTATTATATGCTCAATTTTCACCCTTTGAGGTTTTTCTTTAGACCCCTTCAAGTTAAGCTACACAATGGTAAAAACCCTAAGTTCTGGGTCACTTATGGTGAGGTTGGACCTCTAGAGAAGGTTGGATTCCTCTTGATGCTCACCTAAACTAATGCTAAACTAATGATTCATATGTAAAAAGGGTTAGAAAGAGGATAAGGGCTCCTAAGAAGGATAAGAGGGTGATGCACCAAATTTAAAATGGGAGACACCTATAAGATTTAACCCACACTATTTATGTAGAAGATAATTCTAGCTCACACAACCTTAATATCAATCTAGTTAATATTATTCCATACCGAGAAAGATCTTCCATCATCCATTGGATTTTATCAATAACTAAAGACTCTCCCTCCACCCTTAGTCATTCATATTCTTATATATGAACTTTATTTTTGGAGGTAGTTCCCACATCCACATTACACTTTACAATCAAATACTAAGGGTAAATTGATGACTTGTTCAATTGAACAGGAAAAGGTGACTTAGTAGGAAGAGGAATGTCCTTGGGTAACTCCTCAAAGAGGGAAGTGAGCCCATAATCCTAAGGGCTAAGGAAAGATGAATTAGGGTGATTAAACTTCTCATGATTACACTAAACAAAATCCTTATCTATATTATTATGCTTATTCTTCCAAACTAGATGAGAGCCATGAGAAGAGATCCCCCGAGACCTAGAAGGGCACTTAGTAAACCAGTGTCCAAGAAGTTTAAAATGAAATTAATAAAAGGGGAGTCCCTAAAAATTGAGGAATTGAGTCCAAGAACCATGGGATGAAAAAGATTGACCAAATAGATAAGAGGTTTAGAGAGATCCAAAATTTCACAAACTCTCACAAAACTTCTTGCCACCAAACTCTCACCCAACTTCACAAATGTTCCAACTTGACTAACCACCTAATTGATGTGTTCATATTTCTTCAAGAAGAGAGGAAGATTATAAATCTTGATCAAAATAGGATCTATTTTAATATTAAAAATGGAAGGGTCAAATAAGGGAGACCATGGGAAAAATAAAATCCCATGGTTACTGAAAAATCAAGATCCCTTTGACCAAACTGTATCCCAATCAGAAGCATTCTTGAAGACAACTTTTAAAATATCAAGTTTTACCCAATAAAAAATAGGGGAAGCAGATAAGTTCCAAACATAAATACCCCAACAATTAAGATTGAAAAGAGAAATGTGGGCCCTTATGCATTTCAAAAAAGCATTCTACATCCAAGATCTGCTTCTAAATCAATAAAACCCTGATCAAAAATGGATATATGGGACCTCTTCTAAGAAGGAGATAAGTATATATCCAAGAATAACATAGTGATTGAAGGGTGAAGGAGACAAGGGACCTGTATTAAATCCAACCAAAGATGTAAAATACCCATAAGATCCAATCACCATCTGGGATTTACATAAATTTATACATGAATGATAGGGATTATTAGCATTTTTATAGCTTATAAATATCCACATTTTATTAGAGATTTTCAAGGTAGATCCCCCAAGTTAAGAGTCAACTAGATCCAAATATGGAGGTGGATATAGGAGCTTAAACTTAGTATGGGTAGCATTCCCATCCCCACATACATTAGACATGTCCTTGGAAGGAACATCCCCACTATATAAAAAGAACTCTACAACTGAATACAGCTACAAGTCTATGGGATGCATCATAGATAGAGAAGAAAAGTCACCTTGAGAATATTTTAGAAACACTAACTTTGAAGGATGACTATAGGAATCTTAATTTGGTCTCAAAAACCCCTTCTAAAGGCTAAAATTGCCCCTAATCATAGATGAGCTAGTAGATGTTGGGGGAGTAGAAACCACCATAAATAGGTCAACTAAAGAAAAAACTTCCTTTCCCTCTAAAATTTTATCTTCTTCTAAACTAGAAGCATACATGGATGCCCTCAAACTAGATAGGCTCTACAAGTTACCATTGACAGACTAAGCTAATGATTTTAGTTTGAAGTTTGATTTCCCTCTCATTAGACCAACCACTTTTTTTAATAAAACCTTAATTTTTGTTGATGTTTAATAAGTGCTGATTTACATTATGACCACTGCAAAAATATTATTATATGTTAATTTTTAATGTAATTTGATTATCAAAAAAAAAATTGTAGATGTAATATGTGGACTGTAGGTATTATTTTTGAATTCCTTAAGCACATTTATCTATAAATATTTTATTAATGAGAAATCACTATTGAGTTATTGAAGTTATTGTCATTGTTATTGATACCATCATCATCTTATATAAATGACATTAGAAATAAAACCCATCATTATTATGTAATTAATCAACAAAACAAAAATAAATAAATAAATGCACACACACACACACATACATTATGACATGAAATACATTACTTTTTCATTTTTTAAGAAATTTTATGTAATTGCATCACATCGAGGACCAAAATTAATGATTATAAAAAAAATGATGCATATTTTTTGGTGCAATTAGTAACATAAATGTTAATGTTAAAATTCTTTTCTTCTCCCCCCCCCAAAAAAAAAAGTTCAAAAATACAATTCAAATTCTTTGACCACAAACACTGAAATTAATTTTTTGATGCAAAGAGAATCACTTTAAAATCTACCAATTATGCATCCAAAACTACCACTAACCCTCCTTATGCTAGTTATGGGTTATGTCATCTATCCTAATCAATTTTTTTTTATAAAGTTAGCATCAAATTTTTTTTCTTTTATTTCTAGTGTTGAATTTTCTCAATTCTATCATAAAAATCTACTAGTGTATGCCCTTAATGAGAAAAATATAATAAAAGAAGTGATAAAATAACATGTATCAATATAATAAATGTAGTAGTAGTACATATACCAAATAAAAATACACATATTTTTTGTTTTTCCCAATAGATGCATGACAAGAATCAAGGTAATGTAGGTAACAAAATAAGAAACATATTTATAAAATAGATCATGGAAAATGAAAGAGAATTGTGTGTGTTATTTTTGAAGATTTATCAATGATGTCATGGTGATTTCATAAAATTTTCCTAGTGAGTGGATGAAGTGCCTTGATAGAAGTGACAATGACAAAGTGTAGAATGTGTTTGTCCTAGTATGATTGAAGGAGGTTTGGTTGATCTTCAGTTTTGGCATGGTTAGAGATGTTCAAGGATTAGTATGATGATTTGAGTATGTAAAAGGGTTACTATCATAAGTGAAGAATTATTTGAGTGATTATGTGCATAAGTGGTTTTCATATAGTTAATCATTGTTTTCATCTAGATAGTTTGGGTCTATTGGTAGAAAATCTAAGTAGGCAGTTTGGTGACATCACCATTACCACATGTGGACGAGTCAAGGGGATTTGGTCATAAGGTTTTGATCACATTTTCCATATTCACCATGTAATAAACTTTAGGTCATACAATGAAGCACAAAATAAGATATGCAAGTACAAATTTGGGCTCCTAGGCAATTTGACAATGTTTTCCCATACTTAGCCAAATTTACAATGTCATAAGAAAAGATGAGTTGGCATTTTGTTGATGTTTTATTTCACACATGTGGTAGTTTTAGGAGAATTTTATCATATGGGTTTTTTTATTTTTTTGCATAGTTAATTTTTGCTAAATTTAAGGTCATGTAATGAAGCATGTCTAAATATATTCATGTGTAAAGTTGGACTTCCAGACATGTTCTTGACATAGTTGGCTATGTGGAAGAAAAATCTAAGTGAGCATATTAATGGAATTATATCTCACACATACAAATATTTTTGAATATTCTTAATACATGGTTGGATTCTCCTATGTGAGGAAAACCTATGGTCTAAATTTTAGATCATGCATCTAAGTGTAACAAAATTTATTGAGGTCCAAAGTTGGCCTTCTAGGTCAATAAGCAATGGTCCCCATACTTAGCCAAATTTTTCAAGGGTAAATATGAGGACCAAGTGGAGATCTAATGACCCATGGGCATTCATAAAAATCAATATCTATGGTGTGAATTAAGTCAAATGGGTTAAATTTTTCAATGCTTAAATTGAGTAATGATCGAGCTCCTTACAAGAGGATCAACGGAGTGTGTTTGTTCCAAGGTGTCAAGAAACAATTAGATGAGGACAAGTGTTCAAATTTTTGTTGGAAATATGATTTTAATTGATGTCAAAATGGGAAATATGGATGTCATTGATGTCAAAGGATCAGGCATGGTTTATGGTGAGAAGAGCATGTTTTATAGTTACACAGTACAAAGTTGTCATGATTTTATATAGATAATTTTTGGACCACTTAAAGAGAAACTAATAGAATATGTGTTATGTATTTTTCAAGATCATATTAAATATATGGTCCATAGGTTTAGTTGAGAATAAATGAGATCAAAATTGATTTATCTTTTATCTTGGACATTATAGGGTTTCTCAGTTAAAGCTTAAGGGTTTAAGCCATGGAATTCATAGGCATGTTATATTTCTATGTTGGCTGGATATAGATGGGAACTAGTTACTTATTTTATAAATTAAGCCTTCCTTGATGCTATGCAATTGGCCCCTTTAACCTAGTAATTATTGATTCAAGTAATGTTGTAAGACTTTATATTTCCTAAGTCCCCAACTTAAGATTTGTCCCAACTCAATCAATAGTTAGCACTTAACCATACATTAAATATCTAATGAAGCATAGCTAATGAAATTTTTCAAAGACACCTATAAGTAAACATGCTAGTGATAAGTGTCATAATCATGAAGCTTACATAGTAAATCTATGGAGTGGTTTAAAGTTAAATAGTCAAGGATTAACATGGAAATGCCAAGTGTCTCAATAGCAAGAATTGATAGTAAAGGTACATAAGACACATAAGGGTCTAAAGTGTCATAATCATGGGCACTAAAAATAATTTACAAAATTCATGTGAGGATGCCAAGTATCACAAGTGTGGGCATTGATAATAAGTGTATAGAAAGCACATGAGGGTGCCAAGTGTCATATTCAAGGAACTAGTCAAAGATAAAGTTTGAGCTTGTTGGAGGATAGAATGGTGAGTGTGTGATTATGCAATGTAGATATAATGGAGTGAGTGGACTAAAAGGGATCGAGTTCTCAATGTTTAATGACACAGAGGTGAGTTAAATACTGAGTTAGTTTGATGAGATCAATAGAGTATATTCATTTCAAAGACTTATGAAGTAGCGAGATGAGACCAAGTGATCAAGGTTTAACATTATATAGAGGTAAAGTTCATGTAACTTTGAATATATAATGTCATACGGGAGCTCAGATTAAAATATCCAACATATACATTTTAAAGTTGGAATATTAAAGTCCAAAAGTATACAAGGATCCAAAAGAGTGCATGATCATAAAAACTTGATCTAATAGATGTATTTTAAATTTGAGAAAATTTAAGAAGGATAATTAGATCATGGTGAAAAACTTAAGATCAATGTTCATCATTCAAAAAAAAATTCATCATAATAGTCAAATGGAAGAACATGCAAGTAAGCTATAAAATATGATATAGACATTGAAATAAATTATTGTGATTGATTAAGTTTGTGTAATATGGCATGTGCATCAAAACTAGAGCCAAATATATGCTAAAAATAGTAATGAGACCAAGAATCATGATGTTGGAGCATGAATTCAAGATGTGGGAAACTTATTTTTTAATAAATATGAACTGAGTTCAAAATTGGCATGATGTGTTAGTAAACAAGTATGATCATAGAGAAGATGCCAAAACCTAAATCAAATGCTTATATATATATATATATATATATATATATATATGTTATCTAGGATACAAGCTATTGCAACTAAATAGAGTTAAATTAAGTGAGATAGGTAGAGATCAAGATATTGATGAAGTGTGTCGAATAGATAAATATAGAGACATAGATACAAGGCACCGAGAGGAAGATAAGAGAAGAGAGAGATCTACAGAGTATGAGCAATTAAAAAATAGACCAATAACAAAGATTTGAATTGGATTCATTTATGAATCAATATTGTAATCTAGAGTTGTATATCTATATTTTGAATATAGATATGATTGGTGGGTTGCATCAAATGATCTGAGTTGGTGCTTAGTTAGGGAGTCAATGCTTCCTTAGATTAGGTGATCTTAAACTAGGGGATTAGTGACTCCTTAGGGTCAGTTTCCTTAAACATTGTAATGAATAAAGTCCTTTATTATGAAGATGGATTAAAATAGTATATTCTAATAGCTATTCTCATGGTAGTTTTTTCTATATTGGTTTTTCCATGATATATCTAGTGTTATACATATTTATGTGTATGTGATCTTTGCATATATTTTTTAGTTTGCATTAAATTTTTTGAAAAATGACTAAGTTAGTCAATCTACTAATTCACCCCCTTCTCAATAGATAGTTGTGTTATAAATTTTTTTATCAAAGCCTTGGTTCCTTAGAATAAGCTTAATCAACTCAGGTAGATCCTAGATGGTGAACACAAATGTCTAGTTAGGAAGGTTCTTCCTCAAACAAAGCACCTCTCTTTGATGGATCAAACTATGGATTTTGGAGAATTATAATGGGATCATATTTATATTCTTTAGATTTTGATATATAAATGTCTATTGTAAATGGATATACAACCACTAATACAACTCCTACTAAATAGGCTACAAAGAAGGCATATGAGAGAAATGCCAAGGCTAAGAATACTATTCTATGTGGATTGTCTAATTCAAAGTTTATCAAAGTGATGCATTATCTAAATGCATAAGATATCTAGAATAAATTAAATAAAATATATGAGGGTGATGATAAGGTAAATAAGGCCAAGTTACAAATATTCAAAAGCAAGTTTAAAAGCCTTAAAATGAATGAAGAAGAGAAAATTGTAGACTACCTCCTTAGAGTAGATGAAATAGTCAATGCAATCAGAGGTCTTAGAGAAGAGATGAAAGACACAATCATTGTCAAAAAGGTCCTAATATCTCTACCATAAATGTATGACTCAAAAATATCTCCAATAGAGGAAGCAAGAGATTTGGATAAACTCACTATTGATGAGTTGTATGGAACATTCATAGCATATGAGATGAGAATGGGAGAAATGGATACCTTCAAAAGAAAATTTGTATTCAAAGAATCCAAACTAGTAACGAAAAAATCACCTACATCTGAATATGAAGAGACTGATGAAGAAGAGTCCAACTTTGTAAAATATTAAGAAGAGGGTCTGGAAAGTACAAAAGTAAGTACCCTTTAAATGCTTTAACTATGGTGAAGTAGGAAATTTTTCTGCTAAATGCCCTTATAATAAAAAGTATAACTATGAGCAAGAAGAGGATAGTAAAAAGGTGAAACCTCACTATTATAAGCAAAATAACTTCTTCTAAAATAAGAAAGGCTAGTACACAAAAGAAGATAATGATTCATTGGATGATAGTGATGGTTCTAGTGATGACCATGACTATGATTTTGTGGATGAGGAAAAATAAGTCCTATTCATGACATAAGGATCAACTTCTATGGATCAAAAAGAAGTTGAAGACTCAGGTGAATAAAAAGGAGAAGTGGATCTAGAGTGTGAACTCATCTATGATCTAGATGAAATTGACAAGCTGAGAAAATAAAACTCAAAATAGAAGAAGCTTAGATAAAAGGAGATTGAAAAAATATCCAAAAGTCTTAAAAAATATGATCAAATGGTGGTTATCCTAAAGACACAAGTTTAATAGGCCAAAAGAAGAGAAGATGTAGTCAAACTTGAACTATAATCTAAATATGATAAGTGTATGAAGTTAGAAGCAAAAAATAGTGGATTTGAGAAAAGAACTTGAGAAAGATAAAGAACAATTAGACAAATTTCTAAATATGAAAGGAGGTTCAATAATTTTTGATGAGTTAATTAACTCTCAAAATATATCAAAAGAAAGATCTGGTCTTGGTTACAAAAAAGGTAAAATTCCCATAACTAGTACATCTGCTAACCTATATGACAACTTCAAAGTAGAAGAAGAATTAGGAGAAAAGAAAGAGAAAGCTTGCAAGAATATAAAGACAAACACAAGCATTGCTGATGTGAAGAAAATTGAAGGAGAAAAGAAGGTTAAAGAAAGGAAGAAGAGCAATGAGAAAATATCTACATCTCAAGGAAGATTTAGAACATAAAGGTAGCTAATATAAATGGTTTCATAAGGGTGAAAGATTTGAATAAGCCAAAGTTAATAATTTTTCCTCATCCTACATAAATAAATGCTATGAATAGGTATTCTTCATCCTTTTATGGTTATTATTATACCTATAATTAGTTTGGTCATAGGGCTAATGATTGTATAGTTATACCTAAAAGGAGAAAAAAAATTGTAAGTAGAAATTCATTTGTACCCTTATTAGATATAAATGTAATATGTTATAATTACAATAATTTTGGTCACATAGCTAAACAATGTAAAACAAATTTTGTATGACCAAAAATACAAAAGAATAGAATGCCTCCTAGTGTGAATAAAGGTTCACAAATTTTTAAAAAAGTGAAAAATAAGCCAAATAAGAAACCCAAGGATGTGTGGAAAGTGAAATATCAATCTATGATTGCTCAAACTTCACTCCATACCAAGGAGCAAAATTTGTGGGTAATAGATAGTGGATGTTCAAAACACATGACTAGTGACAAGAGCAAGCTCATCAAACTAAGAAAATGTAAGGAAAGATCTGTTAGCTTGAGAGACAACACTACAATAAATATATAAGGTAAATGAACCTTGAACATAGATGAAAAACTACCTACAGATGATGCCCTTTATGTTAAATTATTGAAGCATAATATGCTAAGTGTCAGCCAAATGTGGGACAATGGATATAAGGTCACATTTAATGTAAAAGGCTATAAGATAAGTATATTTTGAATATTAGTTGCAAAAGGGAAAATAATTGAAAGAAACATTTATAATCTTAGTGAAGTGAAAGGTAATAACTTCCTAATAGGAAAGATTGATGAGAGTTGGTTATGGCATAGAAGAATGAGCCATGTCATTTTTGATAACCTGGTAAAAGTTATCTCAAATAAGTGTGTTAGACACATGCCAAAGATAACCAAACCTACAGACACTACTTGTAAAGAATTCAACAAGGCAAGTAGATAAGGGTCAGATTTCAAACAAAGGAGTATGTAACTACAAAGCCTTTAGAGTTAGTTCATACTGATCTTTTTGGTCCTAGTAAGACAAGAAGATGGAAAGGAGAAAGATGATTCATGTTATTTGTAGATGATTATTCAAGAATGACATGGGTAACCTTTTTGAAAGATAAGTCTCAAACATTTGAAAGATTCAAGATCTTTAAGGCCATGGTAGAGAATGAGATTAGAAGAAAAATCAAATGCTTAAGATCTGATAGAGGTGGACAATTCACCTCAAATAAGTTCATAGAGTATTGTGAGAAGCATTTAATCAAAAGGTATTACTATAAAATAAGGACTCCACAACAGAATGAAGTTTTTGAGAGAAAGAACATGACAATCAAGGAGATGGCCAAAATAATGTTAAAAGAGGCCAAATTACCTGATGGATACTAGAGAGAAGTAGGCCAAACAATATTATATATCTTGGATAGAGTTTAACTGAGGGTAAATAGTGATAAAACTCCATATGAACTATGGTATGGAAAACTTGCCTTTATTAAGTATTTCATAGTGTTTGGTAGTAAATGCTACATCAAAAAAAAAGAAGACAAATTGGGAATCTTTGAATCAAGATGTGATGAAGGAATATTTCTTGGTTATCCCACCCAAAGAAAATACTAAATATGTTACAACAAAAGGTTATAAAGAATATAGAGAACATCAATGTTAAGGTTGAATAAGGCTTGAAACATGTTAAAATTAACAAATAAATATATAAATAAGAATCACATTTTGAAGAAGAAGTAGTTGATGAAGAATATAAGGAAGCAAATGAGATGGCACCTAAAAGATTTGTTCAAAAGGATCATCCTATAGAGCAGATCATTGGAAATAAATATGAAGGAATTTAGACAAGGAGAAGAGTTGAAATGAACAAGGAATAAGTAAGTTTTGCTCTAATGTCTAAAATTAAGCCTAAGAGCTATGTTGAAGCTAGCAAGGATGAGAATTGGCTAAAATCCATGGAAGAAGAACTAAGCCAAATTGAAAAGAATAAAACTTGGGAATTAGTTCCAAGACCTTCAAACAAGAATGTATTAGGTACAAAATGGGTCTTTAGAAACAAGCTCAATGAGGATGGAATTCTTATAAGGAATAAGATAAGATTGGTGTGAAAATGATATGCACAAGTTGAGGGCATAGATTTTGAAGAAACATTTGCTCTGGTTGCTAGATTAGAATACATAAGAATATTTCTAGAATTATCTATTTATAATAAGTTCAAATTCTATCAAATGAATGTTAAGTCTACTTTTTTTAATGAGAACCTAGGAGAGGAAGTCTACATAGAACAACCTAAAGGTTTTCAGTTATTAGAGGAAGAATATTATGTGTGAAAACTAAAGAAAGATTTGTATGGTCTAAAATAGGCACCTAAAACATAGTATTCAAGATTAGATCAATACTTTCAACAATAAATATTCAATAAAGGATGTACAAATAATAATTTTTACTTCAAATCAGATGGTGAGCATATGTTAATTATTATTGTATATGTAGATGACATCAGTTTTGGTGGTAGAAAAAATAGAAGGTGCGAAGAATTTTCTACTCAAATGCAAAATGAGTTTGAGATGTCTATGCTTGAATAACTTTCTTTCTTACTTGGTCTACATATATTACAAACTGATGAAGGGATATTTATATCTCAAACCAAATATGCTAAGGAAGTACTCAAGAAGTTTGGAAAGAAAAATAGTAAGCCAATAGGTACTCCCATGATTATTGGTTTTAAGTTGAGAAAAGAGGGTGAGTCCCTTGATGTAAATTAGACTATGTACAAATCAATGATAGGTAGCTTGTTATACCTAACTACATCAAGACTAGATATAATGCAAGCATTGTGCATGGTTGTAAGATTTTAGGCTATTCCCAAAGAATCCCATGTCAATGTAGTGAAAATGATATTTAGATATATCAAGATCACAATTGACTATGGCCTATGGTATCCTAAAAATGAAGATTTCACTTTGACATCATATACATATATTGATTGTTTAGGAAGTGTGGATGATAGAAGAAGCACTAGTGGTGATGCATTTTTCCTTGGAAACAAACTTTTTTCATGGCTAAGCAAAAATCAAGAGTCATTTAATCTTTCTACAACAAAAGTAGAGTATGTTGCAGTAGTGGCATGTTGTACTCAAGTCTTGTGGATGAAGTAAACACTCAAAGACATCAAGGTAGAGTAAAAACAACCTATCTCTTTTTTTGTGGCAATTCAAGTGCTATTAATATATCAAAGAATCCAATGATGCATTCCAAAACTAAGAACATATCAATCATCACTTTTTAAGAGAAAAGGTTGTAGATAAAGAGGTCAAAATGGAGTATGTGCCAACTCAAGATCAAATTGTATACATATTCACCAAACCTCTTCCCAAGGAATAATTTGAGTATCTGAGACAAAAGTTAGAAGTGGTGGCTCCTACATCACATCACTAAATCCTAGTTATAGAATATGAGTCTAGGGGGAGTATCACTAAATTCTTGTTAATCCTGAGAAGAAGAGATAAAATTCAACTTAGGTATGCATATTTTTATAATGAGTTGATGGTTGAAAATTCTTGGACAAACTCCTTTATCTGATAAAGGGGGAACAAAATTTGGACAAACTATGAGAAACTTGGAGCCCTTTTACCATTGATGTCAAAGGGGGAAAAAGTTTAAATGCTCTTTGTGAAAGTTTGAAAGAGTAGAACATGTGTCTAAGTTAAGTTTAGGAAAATGTTCCATTGCCTAAGGGGGAGAAAGTTTGGTATGAATAGTTTCATCTCAAGTTCATTAGAAGCCAATAAAAGTAATGCTAGATAAGGAACATAGTATTATAATATCAGAGCATTTAGATTGCCATCAATGCCAAAAGGGGATATTGTTTGAAATATGATTGTCATTAATGTTAAAAGGGGAATTATAGATGTTATTGATGTCAGAGGATCAGATAGGATTGGTGGAGAGAAGAGAATGTTTTATAGTTGCATAGTACAAAGTTGTAATGCTTTTATAGGGACCATTTTTGGACACCTTGAAGAGAAATTAATAGAAGATATGTGATTAGTTTTGCAAGATCATCTTAAATATATGGTCTGTAGGTTTAGTTGAGAAGAAATGAGCTTAGAATTGATTTATTTTTACTCTCAGACATTAGAAGGTTTCTCAATTAAACCCTAAGGTTTTAAGCCATGACATTCATAGGCATGTTATATTTTTATGTTGATTGGCTATAGACAAGACACAGTTACTTAAGTTATAATTTAAGCCTTTTTTATTATTATACAATTGGCCCTTTTGACTTGGTAATTACTATCTTGAGCAATGTTCTAAGACTTAATATTTTTTAAGTCATCAACTTAAGATTTATCCTAGCTCAATCAACAGTTAGTACTTAATTATATGTTAAAGATCTAATGAATAATAAAAAAATTAATTTGTCAAAGGCACCTATGAGTAAATGCATTAGTGACAAGTGTCACAATCATGAAGCTTTCACAATAAATCTACGAAGTAGTTTAAATTCAAATAGTCAAGGATTAACTTGGGAATGCTAAGTGTCTCAATAGAGGGAACTAACAACAAAGGTATATAAGGCATGTAAGGGTGCCAAGTGTCACAATTATGGGAATTAATAACAATGTACAAAAGGAAAACAAAGATGCTAATTGTCACAAGTGTGAGCATTGAAAATAAGTGTATAAATGGCACATGAGGGTACCAAGTGTCACATTTAGGGAACTTATCATAAATAAAGTTTGAGCTTGTTAGAAGATAAAATGATGATCATGTGATCATGTAATGGAGATCTAATGGAGCAAGTGGATTTGATGGGATCAAGTGCTCATTGTTTAATGACATAGAGGTCAGTTAAAGACTAAGCTAGTTTGATGAGATTGATGGAGTGTATTTGTTCCAAAAACTTAGGAGGCAGTGAGATGAGTCTAAGTGCTCAAGGTTTAACATTAGACATAGGTAAAGTTCATGTAACTTTGAATATATAATGACACATAGGATCTCAGATCAAAAGATCCAATGGATGCATTTTAAATTTGGAACATTAAAAATTAAAAGCATACAAGGATCCAATGGAACATGTGAGCCTACCAGAGCTTGATCTAATGGATGCATTTTAAAGTTGTGTAAATTTAATGAGGATCATTAGATCATGGTGTGAAACTTAAGATCAATGGTCAATATTCAAAAGTTTTTTCATCATAATGATCAAGTAGAGAAACATGAAGGTAATCCATAAAATACAACATAGATAATGAAATAGATTGTGGTGATTGATCAAATTTGTGTAATATGGCATGTGCATCAAAACTAGAGCCTAGTATATGATAAAAATAGTAATGAGACCAAGAATCATGGTGGTGGAGAATGAATTCAAGACATAGGAAAATTTATATTTAAAAAGTATGAACTAAGTCTAGAATTAGTGTGATGTGTCAGTAAATAAGTATGAACATAGAGAAGATGTCGAAACCTAGATTAAATGCTTATATATATGTCATCTAGGATACAGGCTGTTGTAGTTGAATAGAGTCAAATTAAGAGAGAGAGAGGCAAAGATCAAGATATTGATGAAGTGTCTCAAATAGAGAAATATAGAGATAGATACAGGGGGCAAAGAGGAAGAGAAGAGAAAAGAGATGTGTAGAGCATGAATAGTTACAGACTAGACCTATAATAGAGAATTGAATTAGATTCATTTATGAACCAATATTATAATCTAGAGTTATAGATCCATATTTTGAATATAAATCTAATTGGTGGGTGACATTAGATAAGATAATTTGGTGCTTATTTAGGGAGTCAGTGCTTCCTTAGAGTAGGTGCTCTTAAACTAGGGGATTGGTGTCTCCTTAGGGTCGGTGCCCTTAAACATTATAACTAGTAAGGTTCTTGATTGTGAGGTTGGATTAGAATAGTAGATTCTAGAATCTATTCTCATGGTGGTTTTTTTCATATTAGGGTTTCCATGGTATATCTAGTGTTATTCATTTTTTGTGTATGTGATCTCTACATGTATTTTTAAGTCTGCATTAAATTTTTTGGAAAAAAAAGTTAGTCAATCTACTAATTCACCCCTCTCTTAGTAGATAGTTGTATTATAATAAGTTTAACATTGATTAGAGATAAATATTAAGATTATTTAGAATATAAATGGTGAGTGAGTGTTCATAATAATCTAGATCAAAGGTATGCATTAAAATCAAGTGGTCAAAGTGAAAGTTGTATATCATTGTTAAAGCAAGGACAATCTCAAAGATATTGATGGTGCTTATGTGGTCAATATTTCAAGATTTCATGAGTTGAGGTTCACTATTCAAAGTTTAAAGAATATCAATGGTGCATTTTTAATATGAATACATGAGGACATGATATGTGAGCATGTTGTTTGAGGTTTAATTATGACCATTTAAATTTTAATATTTGAATTTAACAAAGAAAAACTAGTGCTCTGTATTTTGGCTATATCTTTTGATACAGATAGAATTTTCTCATGGTGTAATAAGGATCATCTATAATTATATATTTAAAGATATAAAATTGTGTATATTAAAATTTATGAAGGTTCAAAATTGACTATGTTTTTTTATATGTCTTGTAAGTGACTTGAGAAAGATGTTTGAGCTTGTTTTGATGGTATTTTGATGTCTCAAGATGAATTAGATATTTTAGAGTGTTTTAGACTCCATGAGGATGATATATGTGTATTATGAATGTTTTAACAATCATATGCATTATGAATAAAGTTTTAAAATTTGACTGTGTATTCATTCATGGTGACTATATGCACTGGATGTTATTTAAGATAATTATGCTGAAGTAGGAGGGCATTATGATGGTTATTAGAAATTAAATAGTACTTATAGATCATGTTGAATGATTCCATGATTTTTAAAGTGTTCTTGTGTTCTTTTTTTTCTCATAAAAGTGTAAAAGAGGTGAATGGGTCATCATAGGACCTAAAAAGTGACTTAGGCTTGTTTGAAATAGTTGTGCTTAAGTGTCACCCATGTTAGATGCCTTAAGGGTGAACGCATGTATTTTGGCTGACAAAGAAATATTTTGGACTTGATAATTAATGAATTATATATAAATAGTGAAACTAAATGAAATGGTTTCTAGACTTAGAAGAAGAGTGAGGATGAGCATTATAGAGTGAAGGAGAGGGAAAGTGCCCAGTAGATAAGTTAAGGGTAGAGAAAATTGAGGACTATGTGTATGACTTATGGGTCATGTTTCTAATGTTAGAATAGTGCTCTTGTAGTTTGATGATATGAGAAGAGATATAAGTATACATATGAGGATAGTTTAAGTGAAGGAGAGAGATTATGGTATGCCTATGTGAGAGGTATGTATGAGATAGAGAGGATTTTTGTGTAGAGGTTATAAAATTAGAGATTCATCATAGGTGTTAAATACATCAATTCTTAGGTGGAGGTGTTTATTTTATAGGAGGGTTTGAAGGACTTGATCTTCCTTATGGGTAGTTGCTCCTTTTGAAATAAGTGTTTCACTAAAGGCCTTAGGTTAGAAGGATTTGATTAGTCTCTTATTTATAATCTCTTATAATACAAGTAGTCCATATGTTGTAGCTTGAGAGTAGGTTTTATTCCCCATGAGGGTTTCTCATAG
Source organism: Torreya grandis (assembly GCA_037957365.1). Lineage (NCBI taxonomy): Eukaryota > Viridiplantae > Streptophyta > Pinopsida > Cupressales > Taxaceae > Torreya > Torreya grandis. The sequence continues at coordinate 763,674 of JARHVA010006832.1, forward strand.
TAACTATGTGTTATGTGTTTGATCTTGTGTATGCATTGAATGAATGATCTTTCTTGTTAATATTTCTTGATCAAGTTGATATATATTTATTGTATAATAGTTTGAAAATATTGGATTTGAGTTATAAATATCTAGGATCATTGATTCAAACCCATTCTTAGTGATTTTAACTCTAATAATTAGTATCATAGTAGGTCCTTTGGTAAAGGCTTGATAGCTTAAAGGTGATCCAAGGTACAATATGGGTATTCATCAAATGCAAGGTGGTTTCTCTACTAAGTAAGCACCATTGTTCAATGGATCCAATTATGCTTTTTAGAGTACAAGGATGAGGGCATACATTATGTCCCTAGGTTTTGATGTATGACAATTTGTTTTGGATGGTTATGTTGTTCATACTACTCTTCTATCTAGTGTTATAGATAAGAAGCTATTTGAGAATAATTCTAAGGAAATGAATGCCATCACTTGTGGTCTTATAGAGACTAAGTTCATCAAGGTAATTCATTGTAAATATGCTAAAGAGATATGGGATAAAATGTAGATCATTTATGAAGGATATTCAAAGGTCAAGCTTGATAATTTGTAGACTCATAAAAGATAATTTGAAATTCTCAAGATGAAGGAAGAATATTATATGGCATCTTTTCTATAGAGATTTAATGAGATTTTGAACATCATCAAAGGTCTTAGAGGGAAGCTTGAAGAGGCTACTAAAGTTAAATAAATATTAGTGTCTTTATCCCTCAAGTTTAATCCAAAAGTATCTGCTATAGAATAAATTCATGATCTTACTTAGTTGAAAATGGATCAATTATATGGCACCCTTACTACCTATGAGATGCGAGTAAATAATGATATACCACCAAAGAAGGAAGCAAATTTCAAGACTAAAATGAAGATAAAGAAGAAGTTCCAAGGTAAGAAACCTAAGGAGGATGAAATTTATTATATGTATGAGGATGAACTAATAGCTTTGATTTCAAATATTTTGAAAATAGATTTAGGCAAGTATAAAGGTAAACTACCCCTCAAATGCTTCAATTATGGAGAGGCATGACATTTTACTAATAAGTGACCTCATAAGTATAAGAAGGATGATCATGAAGAGCATGATCAAGGTCATGATGATGGCACTAGATCATTCAAGTTTGATAAAAACAAGAAGGGATTTAAAAGGTTTGACAACAAGAAGTACTTCAAGGACAAGAAGAGTCTCTACACCAAATAAGATATTAGTTCATCAGATGAGAGTGAAGTTAGTGACTTAGAGTATGATCATGAAGATGATGGTCTTAATGAAGATGAATCCCTCCTTATGGCTGAGGAAAGTAGTTTCTCACATCAAAAGGAGTCTACTTGGAGTGATTTATAGATGATAAAGATGAGGTGGACTATGAGACTAAATTAATAAATGCTCTTGAAAAATTTAAGATTGAGAAGAAGATTAACAAGAAGATGAAGTCTCAACTCAAATACTATGAGGAGAAATTCAATGTGTATGAAGCAAGAATAAATGAATACACTAAGGAGCATAAAAATATAATTAAGCATCTCATTTATCAATTGGAAATACTATCTACAAGCCTAAAAGCTAAAGAAGATGAATGTTCAAGGTATACTTGTCAAAATGAGTCTTTAAAATATAAGTTAGAGAAGACATATAGTAAGGTGAAGTCATTTATAAGATTTAAAAAGAGCTTAATTGATCTAGACAATATTATGAATGATCAAAATCATGCAAGTGATAGATCTGGTCTTGGATACAAAGAATAACTAGAGAATGAAACTCAAGACAAGATAAAGACTAATGTGAAAAAGAATAATATGGCTTTGAAGAAAAATCATCATAAAAGGAATGAAGGTGCTAATAGATTGAAGAAAAATTAGATCAGAAAACCAAATTCTATGAGGTATGTAAGTTTCAATGGTTACTACTACACATATAATTAGTTTAGGCATAAAGATAGAGAATGTAAGAAACCTGTTAAAAATGAGTTTGCATGTAACTATGATCAGGGTCATCAGTCAAAAGGTGTGAACAGAGTTAAGTGCTTCAATTGTCTTGATAAAGGACACATTTCTAAGCATTGTCCAAATAAGGTAAGACAAGTTGAGTTTCTATCAAAGAGTATTGTTTACTATAATTGTGAGAAGATTTGTCACATTACTAGGTTCTACAAGCAAAGGTCTTTAAGTCAAAATAAGTTTAATTAGGCTCCAAGAGTGTAAGGTAGAAGGAAAGTTAACTCATGGAGACCAAAGGTGACAAGTGTGAGTCATGATGAGTTTTTAGGTCCAAGTAATCTATTTTCTATGGTAGATAATGCTATACAAGTCTAAGAGTGCTAAGGGGTCTCATTATCTACTCATGTTAAGAATGAAGAGACCAATCTTAAGGAGAAGACCAAGATATTGGTTAAGGCTAGTTTTAAGATATGTATGGATCTAAGTGAACATCCATCCATTATTGATCATGTATCATATAAATAACATCAATTTTTAGTACCTAGTGATGAGGTTCCTAACTGCAAGGTGCATTCTTCAGATGAAAAGGTATGTCATGAATCTATGTTGTCTCCATGTATTATCAATTCAATCCTAGAAGAAAAGGATAAGGTTATAGTGGTTAAGCATATTGATTATCTTAAGCCTAATAATAAGAAGAAGAACTAAAATTATTAGATGAACAAGGAGGAGAAGGAATATGAGGAGTTGTGGGAAACTCCTAGTTTCACATTATTCTAAGACATTGTAAAGTAGCGTGTGTCTCTCTATTCTTCTTAAGAGACTCCTTTTAGTGGAGAAGAAAGTGTTTTTTGTGTAAGCAATGTCTATAGGGTAAAAATGAGTGTATATAAATGGCCTAATGATATTGATTCAATGTCAAGAAGAGTTTTATGCTCATAAATATCTGTGCATTTCCTTGTATTGTGTTTCAAGTAGTTTTGTGTTTTGATGATCCTATTTGTGTTAATTGAATATTTTTGAATGCTCTCAGTTTTCTCGATTTTAACTTAAAGACAAGTAGGCCTAATTGGGTTATAGGATGTATGGGTTATAAAATATGTGTAAGCTCAAATTTTTGGTCCAAAAGTGTGTAATGGTTGTCTCCAGGTGTACAATAAATTTTAGAGGTGGACCTTGACCAGAAGGAGGTTTGTTGACTCTATTTGTTTTGAGTTATAGGGTTTTAGAATTTGATATAAAAGTGTTTTTCCTTAATATTTTAGATATTATGCTTCTTAATAATTTTAATTTGATAAATGGGTTGTCAAATCAAGCTTCATAGAGATCTGAAAGTTTATGGTTTTCATATTAATCAAGTTTTTGTCAAGATGGAGACCTAATTGGTAAGTTGGTTTGTGAAGTATGTTTGAGAGGATGATATACATGATAAAAATTTGTGTGATTGAGGTGTAATATTATATTTATTTATATATGAATTTTTATGTCCTAAATATGTGTCTATTAAAAGTTATGGGCTCTACAAGTTCCAGGTAGGGCTACAAGGAGACTAGACATGCCTAGTGTGAAGAAGAGTGATTTTTGTTTTGTTTCTCAAAAAGAGTAAGGCATGAGTATTTTAATGAGATTTATCAATTTTTTTATTATCATGTTTTCTATTTGGTGAGTGGCATGAAGTTCTATTGGTGGTCCTTGTGGTAGCTTAAGAAAGAAGGCTAGTAAGCTTGTATGATGGTTCTTCATGATGTATGGAGATATGAAGATTATCTAGAGGTGGCATTACTCAGAGATATTAGGGGGAGTCCCTATCAGATGTTTATTTATGATTTACATAATATTTCAATACTTTTGTGTTCTTTATTCATTGGTTACAATGCTTGGTTGAAGAAGACTGTTGTCATATAGTAAGAGGAAGGTGTCAAGGCAAGAAGAAGTACGCTCAAGGTAAGGGGGAGTTTGTATCATATTTATAAGATGGTCCTCTCCTGTTGGTGGTTTTTTTAGGTCTTCAATATTATTTTTTTCCCACTTTATCATTGTGTCAAAGGGTGGGAAATTTCTTATTATGGGAGTGCTTGAAGAGAGAGAAGGAAGGTGAGATGTATTTTGCTATATGATGGTTGTTGACATCAATGATAAAGGAGGATATTGTTATATAGTTGTAAATGATGTCATGGTGATGTAATATAAGTTTCCAAATGATTTTATGAAGTGACTTGATATCCTAAGTGATAATGACAAAGTGTACAATGTGCTTTTCCTAGTATGATTGAAGGATGATTGGTTGATCTTCAATTTTGGCATGGTTAGAGATGTTCAAGGATGAGTATGGTGATTTGAGTGTGTGAAAGGGGCCATATAAAAAGTCAAGAATGATTTTAGTGCTTATTTTAATAAGTGATTTTCATCTGGTTAATCATTTTTTTCATCTAGATAGTTTGGGTCTATTGGCAGAAAATCTGAGTAGGTAGTTTGTTGATGTCACCATTACCATGTGTGGATGAGTCAAGGGGAGTTGTTCATATGGTTGTGATAAAATTTATGCTTAGTTTCTATGATATAAATTTAATTTCATGAAATTAAGCATAACATAATATATGTAAGTGAAAAGGTGCGCTCCCAGGTAGTTTGACAGTGTTTTCCCATACTTAGCCAAATTTGCAATGTGACAAGAAAATTTGAGTAGGCATTTTATTGATGTTATATTTCACATGTGTGGTAGTTTTAAGATAATTTGATCATATGGATTTGTTAAATTTTATCCCTAGTTTATTTTCACTAAATTTAAGGTCATGAAATGAATCATGTCAAAATATATACATGTGTAAAGTTGGCCTTCTAGATATGTTCTTGACATAGTTGGCTCTATGGCAAATAAATTTGAGTGAGAAGATTAATGGCATCATATCTCACACATAAAAATATTTTAATAGATGATTAATAAATGTTTAGATTTTCTTAAGTGATTAAATCATATTGTCTAAATATTATATCATGCGTCTAAGAGTAACAAAATTTATGGAGGTCCAAAGTTGGCCTTCCAGTTAAATAAGCAATGGTCCCCATACATAGCCAAATTTATGAAGGGTAAAGACTAGGACCAAATGGAGATTCAATGACTTGAAATAATTTATATAGATCAAGATATATGGTGAAAATTAATTCAAATGGTTAAAATGTTTTATGTTTAAATTGAGTAAAGATCGAGCTCCTTACAAAAGGATCAATAGAGCATGTTTGTTCCAAGGTGTTAGGAAGCAACAAGATGAGGACAAGTGTTTGAAGTTTAACATTAAGCAGAGATAAATATTGAGATTATTCATATGATAAATAGTGAGTATCCATTCTTATCAATGTTAATGGTTTGAATTAAATTTAAATGGTCAAAGTGATAGTTGTCTAGCATTGTTAAATCAAGGATAATCTCGAAGAGATTGACAGTTTGTATGTGGTCAAGATTGCAAGATTGGATGAGATGAGGTCAACTATTTGAAGTTTAAAATTTGGGCATTGGTGCACTATGAGTTAAATTTCAAATAATATCTATGGTGCATGTTTAATCTAAATATGTGAGGACATGATATGCAAGCATGGTGTTCAAGGTTTAACTATGACCGTTTGCATTTGAATATTTGAATTTAATAGACTAAAAACTAGTGCTCTATATTTTGGCTATATCTTTTGATATAGGCAAAATTTTCTCATGGTGTAAAAATAAATTTTTTAGAGGAATCCAAGGTTCATCTAAAAATATATATTTAAACATCTAAAAGTGTGTATAATCAAATTTATGAAGGTCCAAAATTGACTATGTTTTTATCTATGTTGCAAGTGACCCGAAGAGGATGTTTGAGCTTGTTTTGATGGTATTTCGATGTCTCATGATGACTTAGATATTTTTGAGTGTTATAGACTCCATGAGTATAATTTTTATAAATTATTAAGGTTTTAAAAATCATATAAAATATGAAAAAATGTTTATAAGTTGATTGTGTATTCGTTCATGGTGACTATATGCACAAAATGTTGTTTGAGCAAATTATGCTTAAATAGGAGGGTATTGTGATGGTTGTTTGAATTTAAGGATGACTTATAGATCATTTTTCATGATTAAATAAGTTAAAATATGTTATTATGTTCTTAATTTTCTCCAACAAGTGTAAAAGATGTGAATGGGTCATCATAGGACCTAAAAGGTGACTTAGGCTTATTTGAAAGATAGTTGTTCTTAAGTGTGACCCATGCTAGATGCCTTACGGGTGAAGGCATGTATTGTGGATGAAAAATAAATATTTTGGACTTGATAATTCATGAATTATCTATAAAAAGTGAAACCAAATGAAATGGTTTCTAGACTTGGAAGAAGAGTGAGGGTGAATATTGTGGAGAAAAGGAGAGGGAAAGTGCCTAGTAGATGAGTTAATGAGTAGAGCAGATTGAGGAATATGTGTATAAACTATGGGTCATGTTTTTGATTTTAGAATAGTGATATTGTAGTTTGATGATATGTAAATAGATTTGAGTGGGCATATGAGGATAGTTTGAGTGAAGAAGGAGAGAGTTTGTGGTATGCCTTTGTGAGAGGCATGTATGAGATAGAGAGGGTGTTTGTGTAGAGGTTAAAAAATCATAGATCCATCATTAGGTTTAAACACATTAGTTCTAAGGTGGAGGTGTTTATTTCATAGGAGGGTCTAAGGGACTTGATATTCCTTAAGGGTAGTTAATCCTTATGAAATAGGTGTTTCAATAAAGGCCTTAGGTTAAAAGGACTTGACCAAGGTTGCTAGTCAGAAGGACTTGATCAATATCTTGTTTGTAATCTCTTATAGGACAAGTATTACATATGTTATAGGCTTGAGAGTGGGCTTTATTCCCCATGAGGGTTTTACATAGGAACTATGTGTTGTGTGTTTGATCTTGTGTATGCATTGAATGAATGAGATCTCTTGTTAATATGGCTTGATCAAGTTGATATATGCCAATTTTCTAATAGTTTAAAAATATTAGAATTGAGTTTAAAATATCTAGGCTCACTGATTCACCCCCTCAATGATTTTACCTCTAATAATTATAAATCATGGCACCAATCAAATATTAATATAGATTAAATAGATAAAATAATGAGGTCACACAAAATATAAGTAATAATACCAAACATAAATTAAAAAACAAAAAAATGTCACATAAAATATCATAGAAAAAATAGTATCATGCATAGAGTAGTAGAGAAACAAAACCAATAGAGCACATAGAGTAAGGAATCAGAAGCACAGACATAGAACATAAAATAAAAGAAATAAAATCACACCAAATAAGGAGAAAATAAGATAATCATGCCAAATATTAAATATATGAAGCAAGCACAGCATCACACTAAAATTAGAGAAATATAGAAGATAAAAATCACCCACATAATTAGGCACAAAGCAACAATAAAGATAAATAAAGTATATTATGAACATGAGCAAACATGAAAGCATAAATTACATAAAACATACATGTATTAGGAAAGATATACAAAAATAGATGATATTTTAAACACCTAAATTTGATATAGGACTTGTTATTTTCTATGGTATTACTATGTTTATGTGTTTATGGGGCATTGGTTCAAATTAGGATCTATTGGCAAGTTTCTCTTGTGTTATGGGTCTTATTTTCCTTATGTGATTTTTTTAATTTGAAAATATATTTTTTGTTCATCCTAGGTCAATGATAATACCAACATTAAATCTAGGATACTTGAAAACTTACAAGATGACTATTTGTTTGCCTTGATACGACCCCAAACTCTCCCAAATTGTTGAAAATATTATTTTAGGAGTCCATGGTCTAATTAGGAGTTTACTACTATAATATTTATCTTGAAAAGTAGCATACCTATATTATAAATCTATGATTGGGAGCTTATATTTATGATATTGGTCTTTTTTTTCTCTTGTGGACCCTCTCGACCCTCTTTTGTGTTTTGTCTATGTTTATGCACCTTTTGGTCAGCTTGTCCCATATTTTGTTTGTCATCTTGTACACCAATTGGCTCCTAATTTTAATTTGAGATATTTATAGGTACATAAGTGAATTTATGAATTTAAGGGACACATATTTGGATTGATAAGCCATATATTGAAATTTTGAAATAAAAGGATTGCATTGTTAGAGCAACACCCCTATACCAAAATCAAAATTGAATGGATTAGTGAAAGAGCATGTAAAATCTATGAGTTGATTGCATCTCATTGATAAAGATCAAAGTTTAGATATTAATAGTACACTAAAATACTTTTTTACCTATATTAAGTGTTTATTTATAACTTTTCAAAGAACATAGGTCTAACTGAAGTTGGCCCCTCAAAACTAGCCCCCATTATTATGGTTTTACAAGGTGATTTGAGTTGATTAGGGTTACAAGGAAGGAGAAGTATTTTTGGAAGATATATGGTGAATTACGACAAATTGAGTGATATTTTTGAGGAGAAGAAGTAAAGGTAAAGTTTATTTTTATTTTTAAGATCTAATATAATCTAAGAAAGAGCATATATTATTGATTAGGAGTATGCTCTCTCTCAAGAAGCATACCACTATGCTCCTTGTCATTTTTTTCACCTTATCAAATTTTCCCAAGTTTTTTGTATTTTCTATAGATCTATCTCTAGATCATTTTTACCTCAATTTAATCCTTTAATATTACACACATTTGATAAAATTATATATATATATATATATATATATATATATATAAATATATATATATAATAACCTCCTATTCATTAATTTAAATAATTTATTTAATTTCAATTCCCATATTTAGGTTTGTGTTTATTGTTAATTTTTTTATACTATTTGTATATGATTTTCACAATGTTTGTATGGTTATGTATAGCATCATTAACCTAAATACACTTTACCATATTAAATTTTAGTAAGTCATTGTGTCATGACCACACATACATAATATTCTAACTATTACTATTTATTGGATTGTTATGCTAGTTGGAATTTTACTATAGGTGCTATATTATAGACATTTTTATTATGTTTACAATATCATTGTATTTATAACTAATTATTATTATTATTATTATTATTATTATTATAAGGTGTTTAAATTTAGAATTACATTCATTTATCTTTGATTTGATTATGTGATATTAGGTATTACTAGTGCCTTTTGTTGGCATGGTTACATTTGTTGCCTTAGTTGAGCTAGGTTGGATGGGAAGCTTGCGAGTAGTGAAAAAAGTGGAAAATATAGGTAAATATAAAAACATGATGTAGATAGAATCACCATACCAAAACAAAACCCTTTTTATTATTATTTGATTTATTTTTTGAGTTTTATGTCGTGTATTTCTTATGTACACTTAATTTTTGGTCATTTATTTGACTGTTATGATTATTGATTATTATTAGTATTATGAAATAACTAGTCATTATTGAGTTATGAATGATATAATTCTAACATCAATAAATAAATATTTATTACATCAAGATGCAATTTGACATCATAGTGAATTCAATATGGATGTTGAAGGTCTTGTGACCTTTGATTGTTTTGTGTACATAGATATTGAGGCCATTTGGAGATCTAAGTACATGGTTGCATTGAAGTCTACTAAGGGATGAAGGCATATTAATAAAATACCATAGATTTATTAAATTGTGTTAGTTTAACCATAAGTCATAAAATACATAGGTTAATGTCATATTTTTTGGGGTTAATAAACTCAACAACATGATAATGCAGTAGTTGACTTATGTCTTGGTGTTCGATTAGGGTTTCACTTTCATTGAAAACTAATCGATGCTTTTTTTTGGAGACCATAAATGGAGATTATGGGGAAAATATAATTTGATGAGGGGTTTTAGCTCATCAAAATGCATGTATAACTAGCAAATGGGATTTTTAACTTCTCCTAAATGTGTTTAGTGGAGTTATACTTGGTAGAATAGATAGTTCTACTAGATCAAACTACTGTTAAATATGAATGGATATTGGTTAAATGAGTGTGTGGAAAATGGTGGAAGGAGAAGAAAATATAATGGAAAATATAAATGAAGTGGGATAGTTGGGTGCTGAGATTATTTATGGTAATACACTCTAAAGCTAAACAAGTGGTTACACCTTTGTTTAGAGCACAAATGTTCTACTAGGTGCTTGTAAATTTTGAAAAAAACTTATTTATGGTTTAGAAAAATTATGTGGCTCTTAAATAGATCTAAAATAAATAATGAGTAGTCCAATACATCCCTATTTGTTGAGACTATGAGTTGCACCTCACCCTAGATGGCATATAAGTTAACTAAGAAAATAACTAGTTTGTCTAACTATTTTTGTTTTATGTTTTTGGGTATTTTTAAAATTCTATTACTATTTTGGATTTTGGATTTGAACCCTAGTATGAGGAATAATTTATCAATTTGTTTTCAATGTGGTTATTTGAAGTGTACTTTATGGTGTGTTGCACTATTTTACAGTCACTAGGGTTTAGTGACATTTAGTTTACTTTGTTTGTTTATGGTTTATTTTTGGCTTGGAAACCCTAAACCTACTACCTTGAATCTATCTACATCATGATAGCATGGGTATTTGTGTGTTATAATTTTTTTACTGAGTGTTTTTTCCATCCCAACTGATGGTTTGGGTGGGTATGGATAATACACTAATGGATGGGATTATTACACTCAAGGACATGATTTGCATGCATCATCTTCATTGTTTATGGATGGAACTCAGTTGGATTACCTAGTTGTGTCTTGGGTGAATATTTTATCACTAATAAAATGGTAATATAATGGTACTTTATCCATAGTATGATGAGATTAAATCTCTCCTTGAGGAAAGGGGAGGTGTCCTTATTTCTAACTAAAATCAATAAGAAATTAATTACCCTTATTTACCATAACTTTATCATGTGGGTGTTTCCATATCATCCAATTCTCTCTTTTTATAATTGATGTTTGCTTAAAATCTTATACTATAATCCCTTTCATTCTTACAATGTATCATGAAAACATAAAACTACTTACTGGAGCAACAATAACCACTATTCAAATTAGTTAGATGTAAGAATAACTAGAATAATACCAGCAAGTGTGTATCACAAGAAACCCATGAATGATGAAAGTCATTTATTGCTTCTTATGTTATTTAGAAAAAAAATCTATGGAAAAAAATGTATCCCAAAGTCTCCACCTTATTTCTAATGAATATTAAATAACCAAGGAAAATAACTCACAGCCTAAAGTCTCCAAAGTCACTTCCAATCATGAAGACAAGACACAAATCCAGAGATGATATTACAACTCAAAGACTTCAAAATTAAATTTATGACACCTTCCATTTTATGTATATTCAAACCAAAATTTGATCAAATGCGTAATAAAATGCAATGTAAAAGACATAATAACATTCCTAAAACACCACAAGCTTATTTCAAAACAAACATTGAATGGCCACTTGATTTACTTATATTTATTAAATAAAGATTTACAATTTGAACACAAAGTTTCAAAGTTGCTTCTCAATGTAACAACGTTTCTCTTTTATATCCAAAATATCCATTTACAAAAGAGCATCCTCTTATTTATAGAGAGTATCAATGAACAAAAATAGGGAAAACCTAACTACCTTGACTTATTCTTAGACAAAGTTCAATTTTTCTTAGGACTCTATACTTCTCCTACATGTAAATTACATAGAACAAAACTACATACAAAAATCTTTAAAAATAATCTAAGTTTCTAAAGACACTTGAATTTATTCCTTTTTATTATTTTCCAAGTAAGATTCATATCTCTTTAGGGCTACTTTAACTTCATTGTTATCCAATCTTAATGTGTTTCTGGAGATGGTGAGGACTCTTGTGGAGTCCACTATGTTGATGGGTATGCCTTTATTCTTATCCAAAATTATCTGTAACTTATCCATAATTATTTGGAACTCAACTAGATTATCAATGGATTCTAATGTGAATGTTCCCTTTTCAACTTTAGTACAAACCAAGGAAGTGAATTCTTGAATAATTGTATCTGCATGAAGGAATTTTTGAGTGTCATCCATCACCTAGCAATGAAGTTCCCCAATCTTGTTTTTAAGATCCAACCCCTTGTATGTGCACATGTCCAAGGCTTCTTCAAGATCCTTGATCAGATTTTAGAGGACTTATTTTTTGTTATTCATTGCCTCCCTATATTCCACAAATATCTTTCTATTTGGAATCACCTTTTGTTCAACCAGAAGTTCCAATTTGATTTGATGCAACTAGGTCCATGTATGGATGTCATTATCTGTTGATTACAAGTCTTGAGAAAGTGTATCAAGTTTTTTTTGCATATATATCTTCACTTTAATCAAGTTATTAAGAATCTCAATGGTCGAATGTATTCATTGATCACCTTGTATTAAAAATATTTCTATCTAGGCACTAACTGCCCGACCTTGTGATCCAATTTTCTCTACCTGTTGAATAACTTTTTTTGTAACCTCACTCCTAACAGGCTCTATTAGTTCAAAAGATTGAGTAATTTTTAATAAAATTGAGGTCAATTATTCTACCTAAGTTTTAAGCTGATCCTTGATCAACTTATCCTTGTCATACCTTTCAAGCAAAGATTTCATTGCCACTTGCAATTCTTATTTTGCACCTTCATACATTTTTGCCAATTTCTATCCATCTAATTACATAGTTATATGCTTTAATATCTTTATTTTTTTAATATTTTGGTGTCACTACAACCTCAATGTACTTATTACTAGATGATTCAAAAATTAACCTTAGTATTAATTTGGCCTTCTTTGTTGATTTAGGCTTCATTAGAACTAGTTGGCCAAAGTCAAAATCATTTAGTGACATAGATTTTCTTATTTCTCTTTGGCATTTGAGACATTATCTAAGGGGGAAAGGTAGATGAATATTCTTGTGTCAATGATGCCAAGTATTGGGATGATGGGATAAGATCAATGGTTTGTGAGGTGGGTAGAATAGAAGGTGGAATGGAGGTATCTAGCAATGGAGTAGATATCGATGGAGTGGTGGTAATGATAGGTGGTGTTTGGGTCAATATTGTAGAATTTTTTGTTTCCACTAGAATATTGGGTATGGGAGTGGATGGAAATTTAGTCACCAATTTGGATGATGAAATATACATGAATTTATTAATGTCTAACTAGGTGATATACAGATTAGAAGGTGATCCTAAAAATCTTGTAGGACTGGGTAAGGTAGAAAGTGATCAAAATACTTGATCTAAAGTTCCCTAAGAAGGGACTTAAAAGAGTGAGTCACTGATGGGTGAGGAAGGATATGAATAAATAGTTTGTATTGGGTACATTAAGGGAAACCAATACAGTAGGAGTGATTAGGGGAAGAGAAGATGATACCTAGGGAGCCTCTATTTTGGAAGTCACTGGATGCATTGATGTTTCACCCATGGTAGGATTTTCTTATACATTAGTCTGAATATCTTTCCCTTTTATGTCAGTTCTTTTGCCTTTGCTTTTTAAAACAAATTTTACCTTTTGAGCAAAGGAAGAAGTATCTTCCTTGTTCTTTGTTATAAGCTCCTCTTGCTTCCTAAAAGTTTTTTCATCATATTCCTCTTCAGATCTAGTCTTGAAAGGTTTAATTCTAATGTCCTTTCCCTCCAACCAAGTATTGGTCTTATCAAGAATGAGTTAGAATATAACCCTTATAGAATTACATTCTTTTACCAACCATTTTTATTGGTGGAAGAGGAGTAGAAGCCACTTGAATACTCTCATACAAAGGGTCTAATGTATTTTCATCTTCCTTCATACCTTCAAGAACATTATCCAACTTCAAATTTATAATTTGGTCTAGAGTGAGATGATTTTAATCAAGCTTCCTCACATCTTTATCTATTCTACACTCAACCCAAATATCTTTTATTCTATGCACATGAGTGTAGTTTATTTTAAGATTATCCTTAATTTTCCTATAATCAAAGTCATTTCATCTATTAAATTTCTTAAGAGTGATCCATTATAGCTTGGTTTCCATTATATTGGCCTTAGGAGTAGTAGATACTATATATCGGCCAATACTGATTGGAAAATTGAATCTAGGATTGTGAGCCTCTGACTATTTCTTATGGACACTCATCATCTATCAACATATCTCTAATAGTATTAGTTTATCACTTTAATATATTAGTATCATATAAGGTTGCTCATTAAACCCTTCTATTCTAATGTAGGTGAAGGTTGGGAATTACAAGAATACACAACCAATTTTATTCACTTGCTCCCATGCTATATATGAAACCATTTTCTTGTCAAGTTCCCTATCAAAAATACAAATATAATTTTAGAAAAAGGCATAATTAACCCTTATATAATGCCTTAAGCTCTCCTTTAGGGTCAGTTGAGGATAATTTTCATAAACTAGAACTTGCCTTTTATCACCAATGGAAGTTAGACCTGGGAAGGTTTTAATGCTTACCGCAACATACACTAAATAAGAGGTTATGTATAACTTGAGGGAATAAGTCACATTAGAAAGTTGGTGACAAATGGCATCACTAATTTATGTCCCCTAAAAGATCTTTTGCTTGTCCCTCTTGATGACCAAGATGTATTGATACATCCACTCTTGAAATATGTTGGATGTAGGAAGACCCTTGACTCTACTAAAAATAGTGATCAAATCTCCTACTTATTTAAGTAATTCACTATGATAGATGTTTTTTGGCCATCTAATAATGAAAGGCTAAGGAGTCCTAAGCCAAAAGGAATATATATTCTTCTTGCATTTGTTATAATCTTTGTCATAATGCTCTTGTTCTAACCTCATAGTTATATCTGAGTACTCTTTTATGTGAAGAAGATGAAAGATATTGTCAAAATATTCTTCATCCAGTTAGATCATAAATTTATCATCCACATCGTTGACTGACCTACTTTATCTATCAAAATGAGCAACAGCTACTAGGACATATTCTAAATCCTATGTTGAAACTAGGAATGCGACCACCAAGTGAATCCCACTATTTAGGATAGCTTGCATATGAGGTGCAATTATTTCTTTGTTTAACCTCTGTAAGAATTCCATCATGTCCATGTGTCCAATTTTAGTATCTATGATTTTGTCAACATTTTATTCCACCACAGACAAAGGAACCACTCCTTATAACTTGTACTTCATGACTCTTTTTGTAGGATAAACCTTTATCATTGGTTAATAAATTACATGAGTGCATATGAAACTTCTAGAGTTAACATATTTTTCACTTGGCAAGAAATATGAAAATGCAAAGAAAAATTACACCTATGCATGTATTTAGACATTATGTAGTTTAAAGAAAAACCTCCAAACTACATGGGGGTAGTAAAAGGTCTCGTGTAGTTTAGATAAAATTATCTACACTACGTGAGATGGAGTGATTTGGGTGTAGTCCATAGAGTTTTTTTACACTACACCTTGGGTATGTCTATGGGGTGTAGTTCAAATAATTTTATTTAGATTACGTGTTTTGTGTAATTCAGAGAAAGTTCTCCATATTACATAGGATGGGAAGGATGTTGGTCAGAGAAGTTTCTCTATCCTGCATGTTACTTTGATGTAGGTCAAAGAATTTTCCCCAACCTACATCTGGGTTAATATTCTTGGGTGTAGGTCAGAGAAAATTCTTTGACCTACATGAAAATGGGTACAAAACTTGGATGTAGTTCAAAAAAAATTCTCTAACCTACATAAAAAATCAAGGAAGGGGTTGGACTAATCACTTCAGAGAAAATCCTTTGAAGCACACCATGGGAAAATGTGTGCGGATGTGCCTCACAAAAAAATTCTATGAAGCATGTAATGGGAAGGGATAGGGTTTTGATATAAATACAAAGGGTTTCATTCAAAACAAGGTTTTGATAGCATGAAATAGGGTTTATAAAAACATGAAACAATGAAATAGTGAGAAATAAATATCTAGAATAAGTGACATAATAATGATAAATTGATAAAAAAGCAATAAAAAAGAAAATGAAACAAAAGAATAAATGACAACTTACCTATGATCTACTGAAGAGGGAAAAAATGGATGCATGTTGGAAGAAGAATGGTTGGTTAATGTATAAGGGAGCATGAAAATGGTGATGGGAGAGGTAAAAAGTAGATAGTAAAAAAGAATTAACAAGATTAATATTTATAACCCTATGGTAATTAATGCCTATTAATTACCTCATGTGGTGGGTTAGCATGTAGGAGTGTAGAAATTCTATGGCCTTGCATATTTTGTGTAGTCCAAAGAAAAATATCCAGATTACATGGGGTGAAAAAATTTCTAAGTCAAAAATAATATTTTTATGGGGAGATGATGCATGAGGCCAATTTATTTTCCTCATTTTGCATTCCTAGAGATCAAGGGCTATGAGACAGATAAGTTTCATGGGGGTTATCCCATAAATTGAGTTAGCTAGATTTAAGGATAATAGTTGGCTCTAACTAGGGATTTTCCTTCAAGAATTATTTGAAATGTTTGATGGAAAAATAATCCTATAAATCTAAGTGCCTTCCTCAATTAGGCCATGGAATCAGATGATAGACTAAACTAAAGACAAAATAGATATATATAAAATGCACAAATTTATCTAAAACTTCATAGAGTGAAAAGCTTAAAATGTTGTTCATTTTAGGGTAGCATAAATGGTGTTCTATCTTAGCATGCCAAAAGGAAACTAATTCTCCACAAATTTGATGAATAAGGAAAGCACCCCTCCACAAGGAATCAAACTTTTTGTGCATTCCTTTTGGATCTCTTCTCTTGTCCCATAAAAGAACTAGATACCCAATTTAGAAATCTCATGGCTTAGCTTTCTTATCAAAAAGATTCTTGACTTGGCTTTGATGCTCAATAATGTGGTCCACCACCTTTGTACATTAATCTTATAGTTCAAAAATGAACATAATACACTTGTTTATGGATATTTCAAACATCCCATCCTTGATTGCTAAACCAATCTGAGAGTGGGAAACTCTAATGTGATAGATATATATGCATTCAAGCCATAAAGAATTTGAAAGGGGGAAATACCAATTGCTTTCTTTATAGTGATGAAATCATCCCACAATGCATCATACAATGCCTTATGTCAGGATCTCTAATTTTCTTCTACCAACTTCCTCATAATAGTGACCAAGTTCTTGTTACTCAACTTAGCCTAACCATTTCCTTGGGTATAATAGTCAAAGGAGTGAGATAGAGTGGTCCCATATTAAAAATAGAACTTAGTTATCTCATGGGATGAGTTATAAGTACAATTGTCTATTAATATCTTGTTAGGTACCCCAAACCTTGAGATGATGTTTTCCTTGAGCAAGTTATAAATGACCTCTAAAGTGGCATGTTTGGCTAGAATTGAATCCACTCACTTAGTGAAGTAGTTAGTAGACATGAGAACACAACTATGACCTACACTTGATAATGGGTTCACTACACCAATTAAGTCAATACCTTATTATTGGAAAGGTTATTCAATAACTACTAGCTTGAGGGGTAGGGCTACCAACTTAGGTTTCCCCATAAATTTCTAGCATAACTAATATTTATGCACACAGGTGTATGCATCTTGAAAAAGTGTTAACCAGTAGTACCTTGCTCACAAAAAACATTGAGATATGATCAGGGCTGAGAAATGTCCTCCATATGCCAAGTTGTGAAAGGATTCTAACAACTTGCTTTGGTGTGCTTTGTCTACACATTGTAGAAAAATTCCATCAATTATTTGCTTATACAAATCATTGTCCCAAAGAATGAAATTTTTATCTTTAAGATTTATTATCCTCTTCTATTTTTGAGGTAAATGTTCTATACATTATCCATATGTGATTAAATGAGTAATGTTAGAGTACCACTCATTTATTGTGTTATGAATAAGACTATGGGAAGTTTTTCTTTTATATCTCCCTTATCACCAAATACCTCTTCTGGTTTGTTTTCTGCAATAAGCTAACATGAAGTTTTTCCATGCATTATCATCATAGGTTAAATTTCCATATCTTACTCTTAGATCTTAGTGATCCAATTACCTCTTTTGATTCTAAATTCTTATTGAATTAGGATGAAATTGACTATATAATCTAATACCAGTGTTATGGTGTGATAATTGAGGATGTAATACCTAAAATGGTTAACCACTTTCACCAAAGCATAATAATGTTTCACCATGGGTGAGTATTTGAGATCATGAGCCTTTATATGGAAGCTCATTAAATCTATAAGAGATTAAATCCCCTCTTTATTTGTATGCACCAAAATGGTGGATAGAGTGTGCTCAAAAGTATAATTATACATGATGAAGTCCTTGGTATAGTTAGGGTAGACTAAGACTAGAGCAAGAGTAATTTATTCCTTTATTTCATGAAATGAAACTCTCCCTTCTACATTCCAATGTAAAATTGACTTTCCTTTCAACATATCAATAATATGATGTGTCTTCTCAACAAAATTAGGTATAAATATTCATAAGAAGTTAACCTTGCCAAAGAAAGAATGCACTCCTTTCTTACTGGATGGAAACGTAAGATTTTGAATAGACTTGACCAATTCAAGATCAATATTGGTTACTTATTTGGACATAATGTGCCCAAGGAGTTTACCTTCAGTAACTCCAAAAATGGATTTCTTAGGATTGAGGGATATCCCATGTTGATGGCACATTTGAAGTACTTACTATAAATGATCATAATGATCTTGACATTTCTTTGAGGAGAAATTTAAATCTTCAAGATACATCACAATGAAATTACCTATATCATCCTAAAAAATCTAGGTACATCACCCTCTGAAAAGTGGTACCATCATTATCAACCCAAAAGGTATTATGTGATATGCAAAGGTACCCCATGGAGTAGTAAAGGCCATTTTTTTTTATCTTCATCACGCATCTCCACTTGGTTTTATCTTGATAAGCCATCTAACATAGACAACATCTTTGAACCCATTACTATTTATAGTACTTGATCCATTATCGGTAATGGGTAATTATCCTTTAGTGATGATTGGTTCAAATTGTATAAATCAATACAAATGTGGATTTATCCTTTATTTTTCATCATAAGAATAATGTTAGTTATCCATGTTGAGTGATGTATAGGAAAAATTATTCTAGTGTTTAGTATCTTTTAGATCTCAGTAAGGATGGTACCTAAGATTTTAGGATTATATTG
This sequence comes from Torreya grandis, assembly GCA_037957365.1. Classification (NCBI taxonomy): domain Eukaryota; kingdom Viridiplantae; phylum Streptophyta; class Pinopsida; order Cupressales; family Taxaceae; genus Torreya; species Torreya grandis. Next base: position 782,825 of record JARHVA010006832.1, read on the forward strand.
TCATTGCTTCTGCTTATGAGGTTGAGACCCAGATTTGAGAGGAATATCATATTGAACTTTATTAAGTCAAAAATATTTCAAATCAACATATGAATATGCTAACACATCAATGTAATACCATAAAAGTGTCACCAACTTATTTCTTTCCTCCAATGAGTAACATTTCCCAATATTTATCATTTTAGGATCCTCTTTTGTTCCTAGATTGAATTGCTTAACTTCTACTAATGAATATGATTCAAACTATCATCATTTAATAAATTGATCATGTTTATCAAATACTCTCTTTAGATAAACCAATCCCTTGGTAATCTTATTCCCTTTTAACTATAAAATTTCTTCACCAGTTTTATCATTTACCTTGGAGATTAATTTTTTAGGAGTAGATTCACTCCCCTCAAAGTATAATTCACTAAAAAAAATTCTCCAAAAATGCAATGAATTTCTCATCACTATTGAAAACTTTCCAATGATTGGCATTGTTAAGAACACTAGGTTATAATACCAATTTGATGGTATACTTGTTTCCCTAAAAATTCTTGTGAGAAATCAAGAGTGTGGCTGAAATGACTAATGAATCTACCTTATCATTATATTCTCTTAGGACTACTGATATATAAAAATCATCAAAATCTTAAATATAATCCCCAACATGATTGTGATAATGCCTTATCCTTTCATTCCTTATTTGATACAAGTTTTTGACTTGATAGATGACTAACTCAACATCACCTTGAGCATGGAGATTTTTAATTCCTTTCTTTTGTGTAACATCCATCCCTAACAAAAAATCTTCATATTCAATAGTATTATTAGTATTATCAAATTGAAACTTTAAATAAAATGGGAATATATTTCCTTTTGTAGATATGAGGACTATCCTAGCTTTAGATCCAATTGAAGAGAAACTACCATCAAATTCTAAAGTCCAAACATCATTTGAACTTTATACTTAGATAGTCTCAAAATCTATAGTATCTTCATCTAGAGAGGATGATTCATCTATTTCATAACCTTCATTTTAAATATCATGTGATGATATTGGATCTTCATATGTGGTTAAGAAATAAGTGCCCATTCTAGAGGTTTCAAAGAGAATATGATTTTTTAGATCCATAATCTTTGTCACAGTATATTTTTCTTACTTCTCTGGATGAAGTTTCCACATAACACAATTGATAGGTAATCTATCCATAGACCAATCCATGTTGATTTAACCACCTAAATCTTTGTATAAATTCCATCCCAATAAAATTCCATATGAAGCTGAAACATCAACTACAAGAACCATCATATTTATGTTTTTCTCTGGAAAAGTAGAAAATGTAAATTATGCATCTTCGATTTGACCTATGAGGGGTACTTGCTTAGTTTCCATTGAAGACAAATAACCAAAATTATTTTTTATATTTAACCCCAAGGTAATATCTACTTTACTTGGAATCATGTTGTTGGAGGCACCCAAATCAATGATGCAATTATTGACCTTGTAATCATTCACAAATAGGGAAATATAAAAAGGCTCTATTTTTCTAGAGATAGATGAGGGAGTTACAACCAAGTTATTTTATTTAGGATTTTTTTTAGGTTCATTCAGGGTTGGATTGGAGGTATTCAACCTTGAATATTTACATTTTTGTATTCCTAGCATGGTATATGATATCAAAATCTAAGTATAAAATGGTTGAGGAAGATGATTAATTTTCATTTTTAGGTTTTGGGTTTTGGACACTAGGTCTAAACATAGAAGGAGAATAAGTGGAATGGTGAGGTGTACTTGTTTATCTCTCATTGTATCCTTTGGTTGGACTAGTAATTGAGTTCCTCTTTTAGAAATTGTAACCTCTTTATGTGGTTCATCTTTGGACTTAGTTTTATCAACTTCTATCATTGATTTAGATATATTTTAGAATCGGTGAAGATGACATAAGACTCACCATATGTATCTTCCTCTTATTCAACTTCTTTAAAGTTCAAAAACCTGCTATTGGATTCACCAATTTCTCTTTCTTCGTCTCCTATGAAAGGATTAGTATCATCCTCTGGAATATATTCTAGTTCTGGAAGATCATCATGTTTAAGTTCCAAAAAGTTTACTATTGCATTATTAGGTGGTGCCTCCAATGCAAGCCTTGCTTGTGGTGGGGGAAACTTATTCTAATTTTGCTTCCTTGTAGCATTATTGGATTAATTAGAAGCATTTGGGTATATTATTCTTGGAGTATCCTTGTATGAAAAAAAGGACATACCTTGAGACATTTGATTTTTAAGTGCTAGTAATTTATTTACCAAATTTTACACCATAGGATCCATGGTGCTAGTAGAAGGTGAAGTTGAAGAGAGCTACCCTTTAGGATTGATTGAATCCTTTATTACTTTTCCTACCAAGATCAAATCATTTTATACTTTAGTAGCTGAACTTTGAGCATATTCAAGATTAGCTAGGGGTTCTCTTCACAAAATAAAACTAACCTTTGACAATTGAGAATTAATGAAGAAGCATTTTAAGTTCTCAAGTATCAGATATGCAATAAGTGGGATCATATTCCTTAGCTTATTAAACTTTTTCATGAACTCATGTATGGGCTCATGTGTTTATTTATTCATTTGTGTGAGTTGAGATAAAAAGGCATGAACATCTTATGTTATCTTTAATCTTGCCTCAAACTTAGCTTGAAGTGTTTCCCAACTTGTGATGGTTCCTACTATAAGATGGTAAAACCAATCAATAATAACACCTTAGAGTATTTATATGAATAATCTTATGGAAACATCTTTATGTTCCACCCCTAGAATTCCACATGAAATATATATTGTGGAAATATGTTCATCCTAATGTTGCTTTCTATCACCATATAACTCAGGGAAGTTTTTTTTGTGAACCACGAGATAATTCATGTGATGGTGGTGTCAAATTCAATAGACCAAAAGTAGTTCCCCATGGACCTTAAGAAACCATTCTATGTGGGTTGTATGGAGGAATAAAAAATATTTGTAAAATTAAAATAGGCAAAACCCTATGAATGTTGAAAGATTCCCTTGGTATAGGAGATCTTATATTGGTAGGAGGAAAACTTGTACACTGAAGAGTTGACCATGTACATTCTAGCAAAAGATCAAAGTTATGATCTTACAACAACTCAAATATAGGATCAATGTGTCTTGCTACCCTTCTGTTATGAGTGTAACTCTATTCTAATAGATCATGGACTTATCCATAAAAGAAAGATATCAAGAACAAAAATATAATTACAAACAATAAGGTACTGGTTTTGTTTCAATTGAATGAGTATAACTATCAGTTTCATGTTCATATCCCTAGTGGAGTCACCCAAAACTATTGGGTGAATATTTTTTCATTGATAAAATCATACTTTCAACCATAAAATGATGAGATTAAATTATTCCTCAAGGAAAGTGGAAGCACCCTTCTTATTGCTAACTAAAATCAACAAGTAATTAATCACCCTTATTTACACTAACTTTATCATGTGGGTGTTGCCATATCATCTAATTCTCTTTTTTTAGAATTGATGGTTGCTTACATCTTATACTATAAGCTGTTTGATTCTTACAATGTATCATAAAAACATAAAACTACTTATTGGATCAATAATAACCTATATTCAAATTAGTTAGACATAAGAATAACTAGAATAATACTAGCAAGTGTGTATCACAAAAAACCCATAAAGGATCACAATCCTTTATTGCTTCTTACATTAATCAAAAACAAAAAATAGATGGAACAAAATGCATCCTAAAGTCTCCACCTTATTTCCAATGAAGATTAAATAACTAAGGAAAATAACATGTAGCCCAAAGTCTCCAAAGTTACTTCTAATCATGAAGACAAGAAATAAATCTAGAGATGATATTACAACTCAAAGACTTTAAAATCAGATTTCCATCACCTTCTAGTTTATGTAGATTCACACCATAATTTGATCAAATGCACATGAAAATGCAATGTAAAATATGTAAGAACATTCCCAAAATACCACAATATTATTTCAACACAAAGATTGAATGGTTTCTTGATTTACTTATATTGATTGAATAAAGATTTACAATTTAAACACAAAGTTACTTCTCAATGCAGAAATGTTTATATTTTATATCTAAAATATCCATTTACAAAATAGCATCATCTTATTTATAGATAGGAGAAATGAACAAAAATATGGAAAACCTAACTACCTTGCCTTATTCTTAGATAGAGTTCAATTTTTCTTAAGATTCTGTACTTCTATATGTAAATTACATACAATAAAACTACACATGAAAAGCTTTAGAAATAATCTAAGTGTCTGAAGGCACATGAATTTATTCCATTTTATTCTTCTCTAAGTAATATTCATATATCTTTAAGGCTACTTGAACTTCATTATTTTCTGGTCTTAATATGTTTCTAGAGATGGTGAGGACTCATGTGATGGAGTCTGCTATGTTGAAAAGTACACCTTTGTTCTTATCCAAAATTATCTATAACTTATCCATAATTTTTTAGAACTCAACCAACTTATCAATGGATTCTAATGTGAATGTTCCTATTTCAAATTTAGTGTAAACCAAGGAAGTGAATTCTTGAATAATTATATCTACAAGAAGGGTTTTTTGAGTTTCATCCATCACCTGGCAAAGAAGTTCCCCAATCTTGTTTGTAAGATCTAACCCCTTGTCCTTGCACATGTCTAGGGATTCTTCAAGATCCTTGACCATATTTTTGAGGACTTCTTTTTTATTCTTCATTACCTCCCTATATTCCACAAACATTTTTATCTTTAGAATCACCTTTTGTTCAACTAGAAGTTCCAATTTGATATGATGCAGTTAGGTCCACATATGGATGTCATTATCTATTAATTTCAAGTTTTAATAAAGTGTATCAAGTGTATGTTGCATCTCTTTCTTAAATTTACTCAAGTTATTAAGAATCTCAATGTTAGAATGTATTCATTGAGAACCTTATGTCAAAAATATTTCTATCTAGGGATTGACTGATCAACTTTATGATCTAATCTTCTCTTCCTACTAAATAGATTTTTATATAACCTTGCTCCTAATGGGATTTACTAGTTCAAAAGATTGAGTAATTTTTAATAGAATTGAGGTCAATTATTCTACCTGAGTTTTATGTTGATCCTTGATCAACTTATCCTTGTCATACCTTTCAAGCAAATATTCCATTACCACCTATAGGTCTTCTTTTGCACCTTCATGCATTTGTTTACCAAGTTATATCCATCTAGTTACATAGTTAGATGTTTGGATATCTTCAATATTTTAATCTTTTGGTGGAACTACAATGTAAACATACTTATTACCAAATGGTTGAAAAATTACCCTTGATATTAATTTGGCCTTCTTTGTTGATTTAGGCTTCACTAGAACTAGGTAGCCAAAGTCAAAATCATCTGATGACACAACTTGATTCTTTCTCTTTGGAATTTGACACATTAGCCAAGGGGGAAGTTTAGATGAATATTTTTGTGTCAATAATGCCAAGGATTGGGATGATGGAATAGGATCAATGGTTTGTGAGGTGGGTAGAATGGAAGGTGGAATGGAGGTATCCAATAATGAGTATATGTTGATGGAGTGGTGGTAATGATAGGTGGCATTTGGGTCAATATGGTAGAAGTTTTGGTTTCCACTGACATATTAGGCATAGAAGTGGATGGGACTTTATTCTTAATTTGGATGATGAAATGGACATGAAATTATTGATGTCCAACTAGGTGTTATATGGATTAGAAGGTGATCTTAACAATATTTTAGGACTGGGTAAGGAATAAAGTGATCCAAATACTTTATCTAGAGTACCTTGAGAAAGAACTTGAAATATCAAGTTACTAGTGGGTGAGGAAAGAGATGAATAAACAATATATAAGGGTACAGTAGGGAAAATCAATATAGTAGGAGTGATTTGGGGAAGAGAAGAAGATGATACTTGGGGAGCTTCTATTTAGGAAGTCATCAGATGCACTAATACTTTGCCCATATTAGAATTTTCATCGATATTAGTTTGAATATATTTCCGTTCTTTGTTGGTGCCTTTGACTTTGCCTTTGTTTTTAAAACCAAATTTTACCTTTTATGCAGAGGAAGAAGTATCTTCCATATTATTTTTTCTAAACTCCTCTTGATTCTTGGAAGTTTCTTCATCATATTCCTCTTCAGATCTAGTCTTGAAATGTTTTAGTCTAACATCCTTTCCCTCCAACTAGGTACTACTCTTAGCAAGAGTGAGATGGAATCTATCCCTTATGGAAGTAGATTCTTTTACCGATAATTGTATTGGAGGAAGAAGATTAGAATCCACTTGACTAATTGCATATAGAGGGTCCAATGTATTTTCATCATCTTTCATACCTTTAGGAACATCAACCAATTTCAAATTTATAATTTGGTTCAGATTGAGATGATTGTAATCAAGCTTCCTCACATCTTCATATATTCTACATTTAGCCCAAATATCTTCTATTATATGTGCATGAGTGTAGTTTCCTTTGAGCTTATCCTTCATTTCCCTATAATCAAAGTCATTTCAACTCTAAAATTTATTAAGAGTGATCCATTATAGCTTGGTTTCCATTATCTTGGCCTTAGGAGTGGTGGATACTATATACCAGCTAATACTAATTGGAAACTTGAATCCAAGCTTGTGAGCCTCTAACTATTTCTTATAGACACTCATCATCTATCAATACATCTCTATTAGTATCAATTTATCACTTAGATATTTTGGTAGCATATAAGGTTGCTCACTAAATCCTCCTACTCTGATGTAGGTGAAGGTTGAGAATTACAAGAATACACAACTAATTTTATTCACATGTTCCCATGATACATTTGAAACCCTTTTATTTTCAAGGTCCCTATCAAACATACAAATATACTTGTAGAATAAGGCATCATTAACCCTTCTATAATGTCTTAAGCTCTCTTTTAGGTCAATTGAGGATAATATTCATAAACTAAAACTTGCCTTCTATCACCAATGGAAGTTAGACCTAGGAAGGTTTTCATGCTTGACCCAACATACACTAAATAAGAGGTCATATAAAACTTAAGGGAATAAGTCAGCTCAAATAGTTGGTGACAAATGGCATCACTGATTTGTGTACCCCAAAAGATCTTCTACTTGTCTTTCTTGATGACCAAGATGTATTGCTACATCCACTCTTGAAATATATTAGATGTAGGAATCCCCTTGAATATAGTTAGAAGAGTGATCAAAACTCCTACTTTGAAAAAAAATCATTACGATATATGTTCTTTGCCCTTGTAGAAATGGAAGGCTAAAGAGTCTTGAGCCAACAAGAATTGATATTCTTCTTAAAGTTTTTATAATCTTTATCATAATAATCTTATGCTAACCTCATGGTTATATCTAAGTACTATTCTATGTCAATAAGATGAAATATTGTCAAAATATTCTTCATCCAATTGGATAACAACTTTATGATCTGCATCTTTGACTAACCTACTTTGTCTATGAAAATGAGTAGTAGTTTCTAGGACAAATTATAAATCCTATGCCAAAACTAGGAATGTTTCCACCAAGTGAATCCTACTATTTAGGTCATCTAGCATATAAGGTGCAATTAGGTCTTTTTTAAACCTTTATAGGAATTTCATCATGTTCACATGTCTAATTTTAGTATCTCTGATCTGGTCAACATTTGATTCAACCATGAATAAAGGAACCACTCCTTAGAACTTGTACTTCATGAATATTTTTGTAGGAAAAACCTTTGTCATTGGTTAAGAAATTACACGAGAGGATTGGAAACTTCTAGAGTTAACATATTCTTCACTTGACAAGAAATATGCAACGGTAGAGAAAAACTATGCTTGTACATGTATTTAGACATTATGTAGTTTGGATAAAATTCTTTAAACTACATGGGGGTAGTAAAATGTCTCATGTAGTCTGGAGAAAATTCTTTACACTACATAAGATGGAGTGATTTGGGTGTATTCTAAAGAATTTTCTCCACACTACACCTTGGGTAAGTATATGGGGTGTAGTTCAGAGAATTCTATAGACTACATGTTTTGTGTAATCCAGAGAAAATTCTTTAGATTACATAGGATGGGAAGGATGTTTGCCAAATAATTTTCTTAATCATGTATGTTACTTTGATATAGGTCAAATAATTTTATTTGACCTACATCTAGGTTAATTCTCTTGGGTGTAAGTTGGAGAAAATTCTCCAACCTACGTGAAAATGGGTAGAACACTTGGATGTAGGTTAGAGAAAATTCTTTGGCCTACATCAAAACTTGAGGAAGGGGTTAGACTGAGCACTTTATAGAAAATCATCCAAATCACATCATGGAAAAATGAGTGAGGATGTGCCTTGGAGAAAATTATTTGAAGCACCCAATGGAAAGGGATAGGGTTTTGATAGAAATACAAAGAGGTTCATTCAAAATAGGGTTTCTAAAAACATGAAATGATGAAAAAGTGAGAAATAAATATCTAGACTAAGTGGCATAATAAATTGAGAATGATAAATAAAGGAAGTGAAAATAAAACAAAAATAAAAAGAAATGACAACTTACCCAAGATGCACCAATGAGGGAAAAAGTTGGATGTAGGTTGGAAGAAGAATGATGGTTCAACATGCAAAGGAGCATGAAAATGGTGATGGGAGAGGTAAAAAGCATATAGTAAAAAACAATTAACAAGATTAATATTTATAATCCCATAATAATTAATTACTATTAATTACCCCATGTGGTGGGCCAACATACAGGAGTGGAGAAATTCTCTGACCTTGGATGTGCAGGAGCAAAAAAAAATTATACCCTTGCATGTTTTGTGTAGTTCAGAGAAAATTATCCGAATTACATGGGGTGAAAAATTTCTATGTCAAAAAGACTATTTTGAGGGGGGGATGACACATGACACCAATTTATTTTCCTCATTTTACATGCCTAGAGATCGAGGGCTATGAGATGGACAATTTTCATGGGGGTTATCCTATGAATTGAGGCAGCTAAATTTGAGGATAACATTGTGCATTCATTGTTGGATGAATTTAATGTGGATTATAAGGAATACTAGTTAATTTCCTTATGAGATGTAATGATATTTTACATGGATACAAGAAATGAGATCCTCTTGACTTAAATTTGTGTTGAACTGGGCATGTTGTTGTTTTGAAATTATAAATATAACTTTCTGTATGTTATGGTATAAGGAATTTAGTCACTAATATTATGTATGACTGAGTGTAGATTGATTTTTAAATCAATACTAGAACCATAGGATCTAATGTATTTACTTGGTAATGATGATCATATTTACCATGTGAGTTTATGTGTTGTGTATTAGATTGTATGTTAATAGAAGTGTATGCAATTTTGAATTCTGTGAAATGGTATTATTAGCTAAATTTTTCAAATATATGTTTACTTGGGAAAGGAATAATGAATGTAATCTAGTAATTTTTTTAGTGGCTATGTTTTTTATTCAAGGGATTATGAATGTTTTCATGGAACTATTCTATGTATTTTATTGTTTGATCATGAAGGAATGTGTAATTGGTTATTTCATTTTATACAAGTGAAAAGACTTATTTCTTCTTATATGTTACCATTTATAAGATGAGATTATGACTACTTCAGATCATATGTTTTAGAATTAAATTTTGAAATCATTCCTTGAGTTAGTTAATTTTTAATTAGATCAATTAACTGGTAATATTTGAAAAATATAAGAAAGGGAAAATTGTTAAATGTTTTTGGGAAATGAATGAAAATTACAACTATTTACTTAAATATTTGTGGTATTAATTTAGTCTATGCATTTATTTGTCTCAAGTTCAAGTTTTTATTTTTATGATCGATATGGTTATTTGAGATTCAATGCATGAATCCTTTATTTTATATTTGGGGGTTGATGTATGTTATTATCTCTATTTTAGAGTTAATATTCTATCTATTTGATCTCTCATTGAAAATATTGGTTGTCTTTACACTAAAGGCTATTGAATTTAGTCATAGTTACTATAGTTGAGCTCATTGGGTATTGAGATATGAAATGGAAGTAGGGTATGATATATTGGTATTCTAATAGACTGTGAATAACTCTTATAGAGTCATATGGAAATGTATTTGGTAGTTGTCAAATATGAATGACAAAACTATAATGGTAACCTTGGCTAAGTCTATATATTATTGATTATGTTTTGGATGTTAATGATTAAGTTATAAATTGAAGAGTAATTATTGTAAGGTATGAGGTTGAATGCATATGACTCGATTGTAGTTGATCATGTTATTATGAATTTTTTATATTTATGTTGAAGGTCATTCATTTGGTTTTTTAAATTTTATTTGTACAAGATATTTTAGTGAAATTTAATAAATAGTTGGAATTTTAAAGTGGACTAGCTATAGTCTCAGTTAGAGTGTTGACATTTTCATTTGGTGAAGGAACATCATTGTTCTATTTTGATTTCATATTGGTTTATACTTGACAAGAGTAACGAATAGGGAGTGATGGTGTATTTTTAATAAAATACATTAGATCTCTCTTTATTTTATGTAAATATATATGTTGAAGTAAATGGATTTAATTTCAAGATTATGTCCATTTGATTTTGAATCATTAATATAAAAATATTTTAGACTTAAATCTATTTGGGTTAATTATTAAATGTGGGATTATATGTGATGATTAAATAAGTCTTTTGTTTACACTTATTTCATTCTCAAGGATCATATTAATTGATTTAATACTATACGATAATAGTCATTTACCCTATGTAGTTTATCTTGTTTAGATAAATAAATTGTGCATGATTACAATGATTATTTATTACCTTAATAAATCACTAGCATGTTTATTATTTCATTACATGGGAATAAAACTAACACTATAGTAATGATATTAAAAGAATAAAATGACATGATATTGATGAATAGTATTAATTAAATACCTTACATCAATATGTTTAACATGTTTTTTCATACTCTTTAATTAAATATTTTTATGGGTATTTTTTGAATACTAATTTAATAATGTAGTTATAACTTCATATGTTTCTATTAGAAATAGTATTTGAGATAAACATGTTAATATTCATCTTGGAGACTATTGGTTAGAAAATATAATTATGAATATTTATTTTTGACTTGGTACACTACGTTGTTTACCTAACCTTATAATATGAATAATTTGATGGTAATACCTTTAAAAAATAATAAGAAAAGTGGTACAATTAGTATGATATTATGGATAAATATCTTCCATATAATTTTAAAAAATAAATTACATCAATGCCTTATTGTGTTTTATCACATGGAAATTAGTAAGTAGTCATGTTTAAGGTAAACCTCACTGATGAAATAAAAAGGTTAATGAACTACAAAAATCCACTAGAAGGTAAACCTTATTGGTTAGATAGTTATAATTACCTTGGTATCATGATAAACTCATATTTTATTTACATAACTAGGAAGGATTGATCTAAATGTTTAAAGCATCTATGATCAAGGTGTTTCAAGATACAAATGCATTCAAATATGACACCATTGAACTCAAGTAAATGATAATTCTTGTTTAGAACACTAACATGGAGTTTAAAATTTAAAATGAATTCATCTTTATTTCATTTAGATGTTTTGGTTTTCCAACTAATGTGATAAGACTATAATTTATCCACTAACATGGAGTTCAAAATTTAAAATGAATTCATCTTTATTTCATTTAGGTTTTTTGTGTTTCTAACTATTGTGATAAGATTATAATATCTAGTAGTGCATATGAGTTCATAACTGTTAGATTTACATGATAGTGTTGTGAATCAATGAACTAATCCTGTTTATTTTGGCCTTCCATGATGAAAACTTAAGTTAAACATTCTTATTATATATATGTTCTATGTATCCTTGTGACAATGTGCATAAGTAATTAAATTATACTATTTAATTATATGGTACAATAATGACTTGGTGTTGGAATTTGAGAGCATAACCCATCATAAATAATTTTTGATAACTCATATTTTAGGTTTTATGGCATCTGGTATCATAGCCTTTGTTTAATAAATAAAAGGAAAATTTTATGAAATGTCTCGATCTGAATATGTATACTTAAATGTGATCAGGATGGTAGGAATAAGAGCAACTTGATAAAATTAGAATGTTGAAAGTGTTTTGGTTGACAATCATGGTCTAGATGAGCATGCTCAAGTAAATAATTATGTTGATCATGATGGAAACCATAATAAAAATCAATAAAATATTGAATAACCTATTTTTGAGAGACATAATGTTATTTTGCATGATATTCTAGGTGCATTGCATACTATTCAAGGGAAAATAAAAAATTATGGTCAGAGGTTGACTCATATGGAGAATCTATAGGATGATAGGTAGGAAGAAGAGCTTCATGATGTGAATCCAAAAATACCATAGGTTATGGACCCCATCATAAAGTATTTGAAAAATCTTCCTCCTCCCACATTTTATAAAGAATAAACTAGTGATGTCATTAAGGCATGGTTGATTAATTTACATAAGTATTTCACTTTGCATAACTTGGGTTCTAACATTAAGTTATGCATTAGAACTTATTGGTTGGTACGTGATGCAACCTTACAGTGGAATAAATTATGTGATCTTAAGGGGTATAATTAATCAAATATTTCATGTTAAATATTTGAGAAATAGTTTAGAAAAATATATCTAAATAACATATATAAAGAACAGAAAATCATTGAGTTTCAGTTGTTGAAACAAAGAAGCATGACAATTTCTAAGTATGAAAACAAATTTCTAGGACTTATGCATCATGTGAATTATATATAAGATGATGAAACAAATCTCACCAAGTTTAAACTAGGTTTAAATGAGATACTAATGCATGATGTGAATATCACAAACACTAAGACCTTAACTACTACTTTGGAATCAACACACCATGCTGTATAAAAGGATAAGTCTCACCATAAGGTAAGACAAGAATTATAAAATTAAAAAGATTAAAAGTAAGTTAAAAACAACTATTCCACTTGTAATTAATAATTTTAAGAGGAATAACCAAAATAAGATTGTTGGAATAATTTTCATTATGGAGGGAAATTTCAGAATAATAAAAGTTCTAAACCCAACTTTTTTGATAAGAGACCTGCTAAAGAAAATAATCAACAAAAATTCTATGGACCTACCATAGGTCCTAACATGGTCCCTCTTCCATCAAAAACCACTATAAATTATTGGGAATGTGGTGACAATCATTATTATAAGGACTGCCCTATACTAAAATATAATCACAAGGTCTACATAGTTGTAGATAATAAAAATGTATAATTTTAGTCAACTCTAATTGAGATCTAAGGTATAATTTATAACTTTTCATTCTCAATTTTTATATATTTAAGATCAACTGATATTTTTATTTATATTTCAAATTCTTTAAAGTGTAATATCAAACCAACTAGACATTCAGGTAGAGCTTGTTACTAGAAAGAAAGTGGTTGTATTTGAATGTCTTTAGCAAACTGATCCTAATTTAGGAGTTCTTAAGACTCAATTGAACCTATTACTTTCCCCTTTATGATTAAATGATATAATTTTAGGCATGAATTTGTTGAAAAAGCATCAATCCAAGATGGATTACTATAATAAGAGAATTCAATGCATAGATGAAAAAGGAAAATCAATTGTTTTATAAGGAATCATTAAATATTCAACTCCAAGAATACTTTCAACCTTTTAATTAAGTAAAACTATTAGAAAAGGATGACAATATATGTTATTAAGATAAATGAATTTTTCAAGGAAACATATTCTATTCTCTAAGAATATCTTATCTTGGAAGAATTTGTAGATGTTTTTCCAAAAGAATTTACTGGATTTCCTCCTAAAAGAGAATTTCACTTTGAAATTGATGTGATACTTGGTACTACATCAACATCCAAAGCACATTACCAAATTAATGTAGTGTATTTGAGATAACTTAAGGTCTAGTTATAATATATACTAGACAAGGGAATGATACATCCTAGTGTTTCACCCTGAGGAACTCATGTAGTTTTTATTAAAAAGAAAGATGGGACACTTAGATTATGCATTAATTATATAATGATAAACAAGGTCATTATCAAAAAATAAGTATCCCATTCCTATAATTATGGTATTTTTTTATCAAATTAAAGGAGTATCAATGTTCTTAAAGATAGATATTCGATCAGGGTATCACCAACTCTGCATCAAGGATGAGGATGTTCATAAAATAGATTTAAAAATTAGATGTGGAAATTATGAATTCATGTTTATGCCTATTGGATTGACTAATTCTCCTGTTACTTTCATTAATTAAATAATAGTGTAATCTAATATTATCTTGACCAATTTGTGTTGGTATTTTTAGATGACATCTTAATGTATTTATGGAATGAAAAAGATCATGAATAAATCCTAATGTTTGTGTTGCATTATTTAAAGTAAAAAAAATTATTTGGAAAGTTTTCTAAGTGTTCCTTTTTCAAATAAAAAATTCACTATTTGGGACACGTGATTTCATGTGATGGCCTTGAATTTTATTTTGTAAATATTACAACCATTAATGAGTGGCCAACACCAAAGAATATACATGAAGTGAGAAGCTTCATGGGGATTTTTAGCTACTATAAAAAACTTGTACAAGATTTTTCAAGGATTTTAAATCCTATAAATTCCTTTAAAAAGAAGGGAAAGAAGTTTGAGTGGTATCCTAAGTGTGATGTAGATTTTCAAGAGATGAAACACTTGTTAACCTTAGCTCCTATTTTGATCATACCTAATCCACATGGCAACTTTTAAATTTGGGCTGATATCTATAAGGTGGGTATTGGTGCTATTTTGACTCAATATGGCAAGGTGGTTGCCTATGAGTATATAAAAATCAAAACTCATGAGAATAATTACACAACTCATGATTTAGAGTTAGCTATTATAATTCCTTTACTTAATTAGTGGAAACATTTATTATTAGAAAAACATTTCAAAATTAAATTAGATCATATAAGTCTTGTGAACTTGTTTGATCAAGATGAAATGAATGTAAGACAACGAAGATAGATGGAAAAAGAGAATAGAGTAATCAATGCTATAAGTAGGTGAACCTACATTGATGCTCTCTCTATTTTTGGGTTTGAATTCAGAAATTATATGTTTTAACCACAAAAATAATGCTTTGAATTTTTAAAAATCTATGCTAAAATAAGATCAAAAAGTTTTGATTCTGATTTTTCAATGGATTTAGATGATTTTGTGATACACAAAGGTATAATTTTTTTTCTAAGATAAATAAATTTGAGGGAATATATTCTTAAATAAGTACATGTTGTACCTTATTATTCTCACCTAGGTTTCAATAAAGTGACACAAGATCTAAAAGCATTATATTTCTAGCCTAGTTTGAAGAAATATGTGGCTACCTTTGTAGCCAAGTGTTTAAAATACTAACATGTGAAATTTGAGCATGGACATCTTGGAAGATTTTTTTTATCCTCATTATATTCTTTAAAGGAAGTGGGTAGTAATATCCAATATATTTTATCATGGGATTGTCTAAATCTCAAAGTAAACATGATTCAATCCTAATTGTGATTCATAAACTCATAAAAGTGGCTCACTTTATTACAGGTAACATCATAGATTATGCTACCATTATTTCAAAAATATTTGTAAAATAAATAGTTCATCTTCATTGTGTACCTAAAGTGATCATCTCAGATAGAGATAAGCTATTCACTTCTTGATTTTGGCAAATCATGATGAAATTTTATGGTACAAAGCTAAATTTTAGTTCAACCTATCACCCATAAATAGATGGTCAAAATGAAAGGATGAACATGATTATTGAGAACATACTAAGAATGTATGTTATGGATCAACAATATAAGTGGAAATATTTCATTCACTTAGTATAATTTACTTATAATAATATATACCATTTTATGATGAAGATGGCACCTCCTAAAGCCTTGTATGGGCAGAAATGTAGAACTCTTTTGGGCTAGAATAGATTGGAAAACTACATACTTTTAGTTCCAACATCTTTGCAAGACTATGATGAGAAAATGGCTATCATATATCAAATGTTAAAACTAACTATGATTGGCAAAAAATCTACGAAGATTTGAAAATATCTCATAGAGAATTTGAAGTCCTTGATAAGGTATTTATAAGGGTAAGACCTCAAAAAAAATTGATCAAGTTTGGAAAACCTTCTAAACTATCACCATGCTATGTTGAAACTTTTGATATAGTGGAAAAGATCATCCTAGTGGCTTATTGTCTAGCTCTCCCCCCTTCTCTATATAGAATCCATGATGTTTTTCATGTAACATTGTTAATAAAATATGTTTCAGACCCATCACATGTTATAAATCGAAATAATATTCATGTGGAGGATGAGTAAATAATCCAATTATAGCCCATCAATATTCTAGTTAAATGCAACATTAACTCATGAAATATAAAATTTTAGCTAGTTTTAGTCTAATGGGATCAAATAGGTGAAAGAAGTGCTACTTGGGAAGATGAAAATATTTTTTAAGAACACTATCCTCATTTATTTTAGGCCTCAAAGATAGTGTCATTATTAATGGAGGGTGGATGTCATGACCACACCTACCTAGCATTCTAACTATGACTATTTATTGGACTTTAGTGCTATATTGACATTTTGTTGTACATGATATATTATAGATATTTTTATTATTTTTAGAATATCATTGTATATATGACTAATTATTATTATAAGATGTTTAAATTCAGCATTACATTCATTTATATTTGATTTTATTATATGAGATTAGGTACAACTAATGCATTTTATTGGCATGGTTATAGGTGTTTCCTCGGTTCAGCTAGGTCAGATTGGAAGCTTGAAGGTAGTGAAGAAAGTGAAAAATATAAGTAAAATTGAAAAAATGATGAAGATAGAATCACTATCCCAAACCAAAACCCTTTTCATTATTTGATTTGATTTTTGAGTTGTATGCCATGCATTTGTTATGTAAAGTTAATTTTTAGTCATTAGTTTAATTATTATGATTATTGATTGCCATTATTTTTTTTATTGTAGAATTGATTGTAAAATATGAACATCGGTGATGAAAAAAATAGTTATAGAGTTCCCAAAATAAAGTATCTAGTTATGGGGGAATCCCCCTATCATATCAGACCATATTAACCAATAATACAATATTAAAAATGACCCCATGTAGGTGGCTTAGAAAACAATAACAAGATAAAATAGAGCATAAAAAATTCTTAGAACCACCACTCTAAAGGTGGTACATTAGAATTTAAGCATATAGTTCCCTCCAAATAGCAGTGCTCTCCATTTTAAAGTCTTCATCTGAGTCCACATTAATATATCCCTCAATAGAGTCTTTGTTTCCATCAGGGCCCATCTGGAATTATCCTACAACCAACTATGAGAAATACCTGTCAATTTTATTCATCAAAATTTTCATGTTATTCATTCTAACATAGTCCAAGACATATTTTACATCTGATAAACCTCTCATTTCTATAATATTTCCTAATTTCTTAGCGAACACATTTACATTATCAACAATTATATTCTAGACATCTTTCTATGAATCCTCATCCTATATCATGGGGGTAGAGCTCGGGGGAGAAGAAGTTATCACATCATTATTTTCAAAATAATAAGGGTTAATATTCAAGTCAAGGAGGGTGAAATATTCCTCTACTTATTTAATAATTCAACTGCCTAGTCCATCTTTATGCACATACCTTACCATATATTCATTTGCCAACATCTAGCTATTCACCCCATTCTTATCAAAGCCTAAAGAATTCACCAAAAACTACACTGGGTTATCTACTTATTTTAAATATGAATCCTTTGTATAGTCCCACTCATGTTTAGTTATTTTTATTTTAGCATCTAATTGATGGAAGGCCACCCAATCTAGATGTGGGCTCAGCTTGGGGTATCTGCCAGAGTCAATCAAGTAGTTAGAGGTAATTTTGAGCATTCCAATTCTTAAAAAATATTCTAGTTGATCTTATAGCATTTTTAGTTAAAGGAAAATATGTAAAGAAATAAGATAAATGATGACTTCCACTGAGAAGTCATTAAGCACCCTATCCTTGTGTTGGAATATCTCTAAGTTTTGTTGCTTTCAAAAAAAACCATAAAATCTCAATAAAAAAAATAAGCCAAAATTTATGAAAAAAAGGATGAACTTTAACTTTAACACAAGTATAACTAAAAGCATTGTTTAACCAAATAATGTCATAGTCAAAGATGACATTCTAACACTTAAGATAGTTTTTCCACAAGTTAGATGCATATGGATAAGATAAAAAGACAAGTTCAATAGTTTCAATCTCATTGAAAAAAGAAAAAAAAAGTTGGTAATAACCACATTTACTCAAAATATAACCAAAAACCAACATATTATACATTAACAAGCACCAAAAATAGTATTTTTTTGGTTCAAGGTAAGAAACCCAAATAACATTAAATCTAAAAGACCAAGCACTTAGAGGATCATAAATAGGCCAAATGCAGTTAAGGGTGAGGTAGGGGACTTTAGAAAATGATAGCTTGATATATAACATTTGAGTGGAAAAATCAAATAGAGTGCATCACTTTATCCACTTCACACTATCTTAGAACTCACCCTCTTCATCCATGAACAAAAAATTATTCTTTCCTTTCACTAGTTTTTGAAGAAGAGTGAAGGTTTTGTACTGGGTGGTAGGAATTTGAAATCTATCTCTAATTTTTTACCAAGATGCCCAACCAAAATGTAGATCCTTGAACTTCCTCAACCCTTTAATGAACCATTCAAAGGTAGAGCAACCCCTGGTGAGAAAAAGTGTTCTTCTATTGATTGAAAAGTTCCACCAAATAGATTTGTACCCCTAACAACATGCCCCAAACTAATTGAAAATGTGCTTAGCTATGATGAAAGGTTTAACATCCCAAGATGACTAAATGGAAGTAAATATAGGTGAACCAACCACTTTTATATAAAAAGGAATGAGTATATCTATAATGTTCAATCCTTTTCTAGAATGGTTTTCCTTTAGGAAAACCCTTCAAGATATTATTCTTGACCAATAATTTCCAGTGCTCATATCCTTTAAACTCTCTTATGATCTATTTCATAGCCAGAGTTATACCTTGTATCCTAAGATCTTTTAGACCCATGCCCCTAATATTTTTTGGCTTCGAGTAGAATTTCCAAAAGAATTCATGTATTTTCTTCCCTCCTTTCCTGTTAGACCATAGGAAGTCTCTTATGATCTTATGGATTATATTAATCTAAGATTTGATAAATATCCAACAAGAGGCATAATAAATACTATATGATGATAGAACCTTTTAATAGACTTGAATTCACCTAGGTAAGTAAAGTAGGTGTCCTTACCACTTTGCAATTTTCTTATTCTTTTTGTCAAATATCCATTCCCACATGAGTTTGAAATAAGGTGTAAGTGCAAAAGGGATGCCTAGATATCTAACCATTTCATCTAGTCCTTTCCATATCCACCCAAATTTTGACAGCTAATCAGGAGGGTACTCTTTCCATTCTAGCATATATGATTTATGCATTGTCACCTTGGACCCATAGGTAGAAAAATATATATCCAATATAGTAGCAACCTATGTCAAGTTATTTTTATCTAGTGTGACAAATAGGGTAGTGTCATCATTGGGTAGAGATATTCCTTTGACTAGTGGTCCAATATCAAATAATTTGAGAATATAATGCAATGCTTTGGTACCAAAAAAAAAAGTTAAGGAGCAAGAGGACATACTTTTCTGATGGAGTATTAAATATCTAAGGATTTAATCAATTCACCATTAAATTTAATGATAATTGAAGTGTCTTTAAAGAGGACATTAATCATTCTACAAAACTTATCCTAAAAACCAAAGGCTCTAAGCACTCTCTCAATGAAGGGTCATTCAATTCTATCGTATGATTTTTAAAAGTCAAAAAGGATCATGCCTATATCCTGATTAGAGTCTTGGGCCTAGTACATCACTTCCTAGCTCATGATCAGGTTATCCAATTTGTATTTGCCTTCAACAGAGCCAGTTTGAGTCTTTGAAACAATAGAGGGTAGAAAATAGGAGAGTCTCTTTTCTAAAATATTTGCCAAAATCTTATAGAATACATTAAGGAGGATGATTGGTCTCTAATTTATAATTGAAGAGAGGTTACCATCCTTAGGGATGAGTTTAATTACCCCTTTATTAATGTTTGGGCCAAGGGTGCCAACATCAATTACTTATTTAAAGACCTCCAGGTAGTCTTTATCCAACCACTCCTTATTGGCTTTATAAAATTTAGTAGGGAATCCATCCATTCCAAGTGCATTATCATTCTTGAGTGAGTCAATGGTAATTATTATTTCATCCAGCATAATATTGGCATTGAGGGAACTCACTTACACTTATGACACCTTTTTTTGAATGCAAGAATCATAGATCGCCTTATTTTTCTCAATGAGATCATTGGATCCATTAGAAAGGAATAAAATGGAGTAGAAATTATAGAAAGCTTCTTTTATACTAGAGGAATCATACATAATCTATCCATAAACCTTGATACCATTTATTTTGCTTCTTTTGTACTTAGATTTCAAGAATCTGAATAAAAAATTAGAACTTGTATCACCAAGTTTTAGCCAGGTTTGTCTTGAATGGATCTGCACCCCCTAACAAGGTAATTATATGAATATCTAACTTGATGTAAGCTCTTAAATAAGTTTACCATTAGATGGGTCAAATTAGAGAGAGAATTCAACATGTATTATCTTTTATTGAGTGACCCTTGTAATTTTTATATGCCTTTTATCCTTAATCTATCCATAGGTTCTAGAAAAGTTTTTGGAGACTTCCATGCAAGAATTACACTAACTAATTCTAGAATTAGAGCTATAAGTGAATTTACCAATATTCCAAGAAGACTGAAGACCCTCCATACACACTTAGTCAGCTAGGTGGGATACATTAAACTTATAAAGTCCTTTAAAAGACAAGGTATCTTTATTATCCTCAAGATTAAGTGAGAATTCCATTTCAAAGGGATAGTGATATGAAATTGTCTAGGAAAAAATAGTCACCGCATTACCATCTTTATTAGGGGTCACAATGAGTTGGTCCCTATTTAAGTAGAACCTATCAAGTCTGGAGTAATATCTTATATTATTAATCTAATTGTTACACTAGTTAAACTATTTTCTTTTAGTTTTATTTTTACTTTTTTGAAGAGGGTTTAAAATTTGGTGAACTCTCTTGAATCTAGATCAAAAGAAAATTTCATTGCCTTTTCAGGTCTGATGGTCACCTCCTATTTTATCCTCTTTTTCTTTCACCATGTTAAAAAATCCTCCAAAGATCCAAGGGAACTTTTTTAAATTGGTAGCCAACCAATTCCACATATCAAAATAGTCTATGTAATAATTAAGAGCATAAATGTTACACATTCCAAAGCACTAATTTTGGAGTTCTAGTAGGACCCAAACAACTCTATTATAGGGGGAGACACCATGGTCACTAATCCATCCCTTCAGGTTAGGATTGACTAAGATATAATCCCCTATTTTTAATCTTAAATGATTAGTGAAGAATTGAGGAGTATTAGGCCAAATGAAATTTAGGACTAAGGACAATTGGAATCCCATAGCCCTAAATTCTTAAAGACATAGAAAGCCCAAATTTTTTCTTGAATGTTTGAACTATCTTGTAATGTTTTTTCTATTATGGGATTCTAAGCCCCTAATATTCCAACATACAATCCACATAAAAATAGGAGGGTAGAGGGGGTCAATCAGATTGACCATAGGACTTACCCCCACTATTGTATAGTATTTTGAAATAATCAAGAACTTTATTTTCCTTACCCTTTTTTTTGAAATAAGTTTCATGGCTATCAGGAGGAGGATCTTTTTATTTTTTTCCTCTTTGACCAAAGAGTGATCCATCAAGGTGGGGCCTAACTCTATTTTTAGTCTTTTTCTACCCCCTTTAGACATCTAGTTCTTAGCAACATTTATGTCCTTATGATATAGGGGATCACTCACTAATACATCCATCTTGGAACCAAATTTATTAGGTCCTTGTTTCTTAGGATAAATAGCCATGTGGGAAGTTCCAATTTCAAATTTACTATGATTGTTTGAGGGTACACTATCAGGGTTATAATTTCAAATACTAAGGGTTTCAACTAGAAGTACCATATATTCCTTAAAAGGAGAGTTTGAAAGGGATCATCCAAGTTGTCTACCAGATAATTGATCACATCTAGAAAAGAAGTTAAGCTACCAACAGAAGGAGTTAGGGATCTACGCAACTAAGGAGTGAGGAGAGACTCTTCTAGTCCTAGTTTATTTATAGTCTTTGAGTCATCATTCCCATTATCCTTCTTAGGGGTGGCACTATCTTTTAGTGATTCACTATTAAAAAATGGGTTTTCAAAGACCTATAAATCATCCACCACTGAATCATTTTTTTGGGAATCCTTTTCTTTTTGTTTATTATGCATATTTTTTATATTTACCAGCATTGGGTAGTTTTTCATGATATTCCTATATTTTTTACAAAATAAATAGGTGTTTAGGCCACCCAACCCTCTAAAATCACATGTATGAGAAATCCCTTTAATTTTAAAATTAAGGGAATCTAGAAATAAATCCATGGGTTCTAAAGAGATTAAAATCCTAGCATTTAAATGAGATATCAACCTCTTATTATCCTCAATTATCAGGACTTACTTGAGGTGTTTCAATGAATGTGGTATAAAATTCCATAATTTTATAGGCACTCTAATGTATACCCATCTGGGAGTAGTTTTAAATATGAGGTCATTATAGTCCATATCTGGGCTCCATGAGACTACCTTAAAAATAGAATGGCCAACATTCCATAAGGTTTACTAATAGCTCTATGATGCATATTATCATTTTTAAACAAAATCATAAAAACCTCTTTCTATATCATTTGGTAGAAACTAATATACAAACCCAATTTATTACCCCAAACAAAGTTGAGCCAATTATTAAAAAAATATATAGAAGGGAGAGAATTCTTGTTTAAATAAACAAAAAAAGTCTCAACATTTTTTAACATAATTTCTTCATACTAAAGATCAATTTCCATGGAAGCATTCAACACACTAGGTAGGGTCTTAACAGGGCTAGGGCACTTAACAATTTGGCCTTCATCATGCTCCTGCTCTCCATGCTCCTTGCAGCTTACTAAAAATTTGGCTCCTTCTTAATGCTTCAATGTTTCATCCAACCACAAGATTTCACTAAAAAAAAATTGGCAAACTATATGATCCTTCTTCCACCTTAGATGTGATAAATATACCTCCCTTATGATTATAAACTTTATCACTCACTGAATAATCAACTGGATCAGTATCGCCACTATTTTCACCCTTCTTCACATGTTCAAGGTTGTCAATTCTAAAGGTTTCCATAAAAAACTATAAATAATTCATGCCCCTTAAAAAATATAAAGGCTATGAGATGTGTGATCAAGAAGGGATGTGCATGAAGGTATAACCATCACACCACTATCCAACAAGTAGACATAAATTTAAAGCAAGACTCAAACCAAATGAAACATGAAAACATAAAATACAATTAAAACATGTTTAAGAGATAATTAAATTAAAGGAACACCATATGCATTGAGAGAATAACATGAAACATAAAAGAAGAAAAGGTAACCAAGGTAATTCACTTGGAGAAAGCTTGAAGAACCATTAATGGAGGATGACTCTTCATCTCCCCATTGTAGAGCTCCAAACTTTTCCTTTTTTCAAATTCATTGATTGTCATTATTATGAAATAACCAATAGTTATTGAGTTATGAATGATATAATTATAATGTCAATAAATCAATATTTGTTACATTGAGATGTAGTTTGGCATCAGATTGCATTCAAGATAGATGTTGAAGGTCTTGTGAACTTTCACTATTTTGTGTACATGGATATTGAGATAGTTTGGAGGTTTGAGTGAATGGTTGTATTCAATTACACTAAAGGATGAATTAATACTAATAAATTACCATGTATTTATTAAATTATGTTATGTGAACCATAATTCATAAAATACTTAGGTTGATGGCATATTTTGTTGGGTTAATAAACTCAACTGCATGGTAATGTGGGAGTTGACTTATGTCTTAGTACTCGATCAAGGTTTTATTTTCATTGGTAAATAAGTGATGCTTTTTTTTTTTGATACCATTCATGTATATTATGGGTATCTTGTATTTTGATGAGGGTTTTGAACTCATCAACATGTATACAGAACCAGGTAATGGGACCGTTAACTTCTTATTGTTATGTTTAGTGGAGTTCCACTTGGTAGAAAAATAGGTCTATGAGATGGAACTATTGTTAAATATTAATTTATATTATTTAAATTGGTTGTGGAGATATCAACTAATATCAAGTCTAATACCCTTCTTGATAGCAAATTATAACCAAATAAGGAATATGTATGCATAAGAGTCTCTTAGAATAAACCTACAACATTATGGATAGTAAATTATAGCCAAAAAACAAATATTTATGCATAATAATATATTACACATTAATATCATGTTTTCTCAACTCATCATACTAATTTATACCTTTTTTCAAACTTGAAAATGCAAGAAAATGTGAAAACATGGTTTCTAGCCCTTGTAATTAGGCCTAGGATTGATTTTTTTTATAAATTTATATTTATATGTCATAAAACCTTTAAATTTTTTTAAAAACTTCAAATTTACATTTATTCACCTCCCTGAAAATTTTCATTAAATTTGGCTAGGTCATTTTCAAACTATGATGATTTTAGTGTTTTTAGTTCTCTAAATAGGCTTGTTTTAGACCTATAGTCTAAGTTTTTTGAATTTATTGAGATGTAGGATTAAGAATTATTAAAAACACTTTAAAAATTTTACAAACATCCTAACACACCTTTCCATAAAATTTCATATAATTTTGAGAGTTTAGTTTTGAGTTATGATGATTTTAGTACACAAACCCTAGTTGACTATGTACATGCCAAGAGCATAAAATAAATAAAAATTTAAGTTTTAAATAAAATTTTATAATATTTTTGAATTTAAAATATTATCCATACATATATACTACTATTAAATTTTATTTTATCACTTAACCAATCTAAAAAATGTTGAAAAATAACTTTTTTTTACTGTTATAACCCTCTTTCTAGACTGTAACAAATCTGTACTTGATTTTCTAGCCTACAACAACATGAGTAAATACTATTAAAAATAAATAATATGTTTATAAAATATAAATATAATTCACTTACACATTATATAATATTTAAATTTAATAAATTAACTCAATAAAGACTTTCTTTCATTGATTATGGTGCTAATGTGTTACAATAATACTGTCAAAAACCTTATTTTTAGACTTTTTCTTATTTTTATCTAGAATATTAGAGTTCTTGGTATGTTTTTATTATTTTAAATCAATCTTATTTTATTACAAATTAACTCATATCTCTCCTCTTCCTCCATCCTTTTCTCCAACTCCTACAATTTCTCAAACTACCTAAATCACAAACTCAACAAAAGCTTTTAACCTCAATTGAGTTTTACACGGCTTGTCATGAGTTAAGTCATTAGGATTATTAAAAACATGTCACAAGGCATTAATTTACCCCATATAATAAGGATAATGACATTTTTAATCAATAAAAAATGAAAATATCTCTAAAAACACCTAAAATAAGTTTAAAAATTCAAACTCCTAGTTTTGGCAAGAAAATGAAAACAAGCCAAAATGACCAAAAAAATAAAGAATGGAAATACTTAATATAGATAAAATATAAACACTTATTAAAGCCAAAATTTTAAATACTTAACATCTAAATCCTAATGTTCCTGCATCAATGGGTGTGTGGAAAATGGTGGAAGAAAAGAGAAAGAACGTATGATAATTGGTTGTTGAGGTTATTTCTAGTACTACATTTTATAGCTAAATGAATAAGTGGTCACACTTTTGTTTAAAGCATGAATTTTTTACTATGTGCTTATAATTTTTTAATAATAATTTTTTATGGTTTGGAAGTATTATATGGCTCTTAAATAGACTTAAACTGAATAACAAGTAGTCAAGGAAATCTTTGTGGGGTGAGATTGTGAGTTACACCTGACCCTAGATTGTGTATAGGTGAACTGAGAAAATAACTAGTTTGTTTGGTTATTTCTATTTTGTGTTTATTGGTATTTTTAAAATTCTATTGTTATTTTAGTTTTTGGTTTCAAACCCTAGTCTAAGGAAGACTTTGTTTTTTTGTTTGTTATGCAGTCGTTTAGAGTGTACTTCATGGTGTGTTGCATAATTTTGCATTCACTAGGTTTTAGCAACATTTGGTTTAATTTGTTTGTTTATGGTTTAATTTTTGGCTTAAAACCCCTAAATATACTACCTTGACTCTATTTTCATCATGCTAGCATGGGTATTTATGTGTTCTAATTTCATAAATGGATGTTTATTTCCCTATAAACTAATGGTTGGGATGGGTAGGGATAATCCACTAATGGATGGGTTTATTATACTTAAGGACATGATTTTCATGCATCATCTTCATTTTCTATGGATGGAACTCAATTGGATTACCTAGTTATACATTCATTATTTGACAGATTTAAACTGAATTATAAGGAACATTGGTTAACTTTTTTGTGATATGTAAATATATTATGTATGGATAAAAGAAATGGGATCCTCTTGGATTAATTTTTGTGTCAAACTAGGATTAGTTTTATTATTATTTTCTAATAATAGATATAAATTGACGTATGTTTTGGTATAAGGAATTTAGTCACTTAAATTATGTATGACTGAGTTTAGCTTGATTTTTGAATCAATCCTAGAATTGTGGGCTCCAATGTATTTAATTGGTAATGATGATCAGATTTACCATGTGAGTTTATATGATGTATTAAACTTTATAATAATATAATTTTATATAATTTTTAATTCTATGAAGTGGTATTATTAGCTAAATTTATCAAATATATGTTTACTTGGGAAGGGAGTAAAGAATGCAATATAGTACTTTTCTAAGTGGCTATGTTTGTTATTCAATGGGTTGTGAATGTTTTCATGGAACTATTAAAGTATTGAAGTGTTTGATTATGAAGGAATGTGAAATTGGATATTTGATTTTATACAAGTGATATGACTTGTTTATTCTTGTATGTTTTAATTTATAAGCTAAGATGATGACTTCTTCTGGTCATATGTAATGAAATTAAATTTTGAAATCATTCCTTGAGTTATTTTATTTTTAATTAGATAAATTCACTAGTAATATTTGAAAAGTATAAGGTAGATAAAAATTTTAAATGTTTTGGGAAAGAATGAAAATTATAACTATGTGCTTAAATGTCTATGGGAGTAATTTAGACTATGTATTTATTTATCTTAAGTTCAATTTAGGAATTCTATGCTCAATATAGTTATTTAAGATTCAATTCATGAATCCTTTATTTTATATTTTGAGGTTGATTTATGTTATTGTGTCTATTTTAGAGTCAATAGACATATTTTTTTGATCTCTCATTTAAAATATTGGGTGTATTTACACTAAAGGCTATTGAATTTAGTCATAGTTACTGTAACTAAGTTTATTTGGTATTGAGATATGAAATGTAAGTAGGGTATGATATCTTGATGCTATAATATACTAAAAATAATTCTTATAGATTCATATGGTATTGTATTTGGTAGTTATTAATACGAATGAAAAAACTATAACGGTAACCTTGGCTGAGTTTGAATATTCTTGATTATGTTTTGGATGTTAAAGATTAAGTTGTCAATTGAACAATAATTATTGTAAGGTATGAGTTTGAATGCATATGTACCACCTATAGTTGATCATGATATTGTGAATCATTTATATTTATATTAAAGTTCATTCATTTGGTTGTTTAAATTTTATATGTACAAGCTATTGTAGTGAAATATAGTTATAGTTAGACCTTTAAAGTGAACTGGTTATAGTTAGACTTGGAGTGAAGGAATATCATTGCCTATTTTTTTTTCATATTCATTTATACTCTGCTTTAGTAATTAATAGGGAGTGATGGTGTATTATTGTTAAAATACATTGGACTCTTCTTTATTTTATGTAAATCTATCTGTTGGAGTAAATGGGTTCAATTTCAAGATTCTATCCATTTGATTCTGAATCATTAATAGAAAAGGATTTTGAACTTAAATATATTTAGTTTAATGATTAAATATGGGATTATATGTGAATTATTTAATAATTATTTTCTTTATATTTTTTAAAGTCTCGATCATCCTATTGATTTTTTCAATATTATACGGTAACAATCATTTACCCTATGTAGTTTATCTTGTGTAGATAAATAAATTTTGCATGATTACAATGATTTTTTATTACCTTAAAAAATCACTTGCACAATTATTATTTCATTACATGGGGAAAAAACTAATACTATAGTACTGATATTAAAATATTAAAATTACATGATATTAACAAAGAGTATTAATTTAACACTCTATGTCAATATGTTTAATGTGTTTTTGCATACTCTTTAATTAAAGAATTTTATGGGTATTATTTTAATTCTAATTAAATACTATATTTAGAACTTCATATGTTTATATCATAAATATTATTTGAGATAAGTATGTTAATAATCGTCTTAAATACTATTGGGTTAGAAAACATAATTGTGAATGTTTATTTTTGATTTGGTACACTACATTGTTTACCTAACTTTATAATATGAATAGTTTGATGGGAAAACCTTTAATAAATAATGGTAAAAGTAGTAAAATTAGTGTGAAATTATGGATAAATATATTCCATGTATTTTATAAAATAAATTACATCAAATCCTTGTTGTGTATTATTACTTGGAAATTAGTAAATAATCATGTTTGAGGTAAACCTCGCTAGTGAAATAAAAAGGTTAACAAACTATGGAAATACAATATAAGGTAAACCATATTAGTTATATATTGGTAATTACCTTGGTTTCATGGTAAACCCATACCTTATTTACATAACTAGGAAGGATTAATATAATTATTTAAAGTATCTATGATCAAAGGGGTTCAAGCAAGACTAAAACTAATGAGTTCGAGTGAGTTCAAATGAGAATTATTATTTAGAACACTAAAATGGAGTTAAAAATTTAAAATTAATTCATATTTATTTAACTTACATGTTTTTTGTTTCCAAATATTATGATAAGACTATAATTTCTAATAGTGCATATGACTTCATAGCTGGTAGATTTACATGATAGTATTGTGAATCAATGAACTGATCCTATTTACCTTGGCATTCCATGATGAAAACTTAAGCTACACATTATTATTTTAAAAATTTTATCTATATCCTTGTGATAATGTGTGTAAGTAATTTAATTTTACTATTTAATTATATGATACAATATTGAATTGATGTTAGAATTTGAGAGCGTAACCCCTTGAAAATAATTTTTGATAATTCATATTTTGGGGGTTATGACATAATTCCATCTTATGATTATTGATATATATATTTATATATTTCATATTGAATATAATTTGTCCAAGGGTTTCCTTAAACCTTTCCTTAAGCCATCCTATTAGGGTTATCCTTTACTTGTATCATTTTTTACCCACTTTACCTTGCATGCTCCCTTACATTATAGGGTTATCTCTTGCCATGTTGTTATATATCTTATTTTAATATGGATGCACTTATTTATCTCTCTATAATTATGTTATGCTCTCTCTTTAGGGATAGATATTATGTCTCTCCATATTGTCATATTTGTTTAGAGTTTTACTATAACACTCTAGCTTCCATTATCCTTAGTTATCATGTTACTTCTTTATTAGGGTTGTGTTTAGTGTTATATATTATTCACCCCAGTCCTTCATTCCATTTTGAATATTGTATATGATTGTGTACCTTAACATATATTATTTATATATGTGATTCAATTATGACATGAAATTTAATTTTTTAACCCATATAGCATAATACTCATAGTGTTATGCTCTCTCTTTAGGGAAAGATATTATCTCTCTCCATATTATTACATTTATTGGGGTTATACTATACCATGTTAGCTTCTATTAGACCTAGTTTCATTTTTTATTGTTATTCCATAGGGTTTGTTTAGTGTCATATCCTATTCACCCTAGTCCTTCATTCCATTATAAATATTACATATTATTGTGTACCTTAAAATTTATTATTTATATATGGGACTCAATTATGACATGATTTTTAATGTTGTTACCTACATGGAGTATTCATATCTTGTATACATTACTGTGTATCATGATGTTATTAATATGAAACTATTTACCAATGTTTACATGTTTTTTGTATTTATATTTCATATAATACTAGCATATGGTTCAAAAAATGATAAGGTTGTATTTGATTTATGTATTTCTACCATTGTAGTTGATAAAAATTTTGTTTTTCCTTTTAAATACATATCTTGTATTGACCATTCTATGATGATTTATCATAAGGTATACCATGTTAAAAAAATTAAAATGATAGATAATAATGGGATAAACTACCTTATTCCTCCTAATATTACTCAATTTCTAAGACTTAAAGTACATGCTACTAAATATTATGAAATTGTATATCAAATCAATAAAAATTATAAGAAACTCATTTTCCAAGTGTTACACAAAATTCTCACTCTACTTTTATTTTAGATATTTGATAAATAGTTATTCTTTGATAGATAGTGAAAACCTTATGACCTTTGACTATAATGAATTTCCTCTAAAGGCTATTTTGGATCAACATTTAACCTTAAACATTAAATTCATAATAAAAAATAAAGGGATCAAAATATTCTTCATGGTAATGGTTCAATATTAAACATTTGTAGTGATTCCTTTCTTAATACACTTTGAATTAGAAGTTAAACCCTTGAAAACTCAGTTATGTATAAAGATTTTGATAATCAAAAAATAAATTATATTGGATAATTTACATTAAAAATATCCCCTTGGACCAAAAAATATATCCATAAAATTCCAAGTAATATCTAATGATGTAAGATATAAAATTATACTTGAGAGACATTAGATTCATGATATCAGAATTGTCCCAACCACATTGGATATGAGATTGAATTTTCAGCATGATAGAATCATATACATGTCTTAAAAATAATTTACCATTTATATATTGTAAAGTGATCTAACCTAAAAATATTAGAGTGCCTCATTGAACCAAAATCAACCAACCATTATGGTACCTAAACAAGTCATTCCAGTAGACAAAGTGTACACATATTCCAATTTGGTGACTATATTAATAATCAAGAATATAATGAGGATAATGATTATGAATTTGAAATCATAGATAAAAATTATCCAAGATATTTTTTACACCAGTTGGACATGGGGAATATAGTGATGGTATGAGTGCATATGATATTGTAAAACTCTATCTTATCCCAAAATACCATGAAGCACTCATTAATCATAAATAGTTATTTAAAATCCATATATATATGATAAGAGTAAAGTGCATATGGTATACACCTATTTAAACACACATAATACATGAAATGATGGTAGTATTATTGAAACCTCTTTGAAAACTTATGTATTTAGACCTAAATTTGCACAAAAAGATGGGTTATAGTGGTAAATGACTTGAAAAAAAAGTAAGGTGTTATAGATCCCATTATTTAAATTTATCATAAATATATACAAAGAATAAATTATAATGATGATGAAGAGACACATAAATATTACATGTGTGAATATATTAATGATCAATCCTACGCTAAAAACATTTATATGAATGAAAATAATTTGGATGATCACAACATTTTCAATGGTAAGAACCCTTTCCAATACATTTTTAAGAGAATACAACCCCTATAAGTTCACTTTAAGAATTATATAATGAATCGCTCTCGATAAATGGAAATATGTTTCATAATACAATGTGTATAAATATTTTCCTCATAACACAATTATTCCTCAATTTCATATTATTTATCATGTTTTATACTCATTAAATTATGTAAATAACTACATATATATGGTTTTTCATGGAACAAAAACTTCAATCCATCATATATTATAGTTTCACTTTAAAATTTTTTTGCTACCATTACTTTATATGTGCCTACAATATGCCTAAAGTTCATGCATCTACTCACTCACGTATCAAGGTAATTTTATTACAACCTATCTAACCTATTTAATATAAAGTATATACAAAATATCCAATCATTTTACATGCCACTAAAATAAAGTAAAGTGTTATTTTATAATGGGATGCCAAAGATAACACAACCGCTTATAATGATAATGATTACATTGATAATGAGTATATTGATAATGAAAATACATTACATTTATTAGACTCATGGTCCCAAGGCATCTATATCTTTCCCATGATGACATGATATCATATCCTTATATGAAATATAATGATTCACTTTGTATTATTGACGTAGATAGTATATACATATGACCATGGATACATGGTTGTGGGTCACATTAAACATTCAATTCAAGGGAATTATAGGGGAATATCATTCCAATTTTTATTACATTGATTTGAATTTTATTTATTTGATTATTAATTTTTATTGACCAATAAATTTTAATTATCTTTCAAAGATTTAATTTTCCACTTGGCTCTAGTTGTTCCTTTTTTATTATCCTTTCTCTTCCCAAAATTTTTTATTGACTTTTATTTCATATACTTTTTTATGCATACATACGCCTAATTTTCATAGTCTTTCCTTTTATTTTTAGTTTTAGTATATCCTCAAATCAATTATTCACCATAATTCATACCATATATATGTTTAATGTCCTTTACTATATTTTCATGACCTATTCAAGTAGCTAGGTAGACCAAGGACCCTTGAGTGCTCCCCTGTATTGATTATATCTTTTCCATTCAAGGGAATATGTTATACTAGCACTTGATTGATTATATATATCATATAGATAGATGTAACACTTGGAAACCAAATTAGTCTATATATTTCCCACATAGGAAAAACCTATTATGATTGTGATTACATCACCTACATATTTTCCACATAAGGGAAAACAATAGTATTATGCTTATATTGATCGCATATTGCCAATAGTAGGGGAAACCAATTAACACATATGTATGGATTTTATATCGCATCTATATGGTAATATAATATTTTTGTGCTTAATTAATTATATATTACTCAATAGGGGTATTATTCACCCATGTGTACATAAATTATATACTTATTATATTAGGGCATGCTATTAACATGTTTTATTACCTAGTTAGGGCATATTATGTATTGCATTTGCATTAACCATATTTTACCACTCAAGATCAACCTATTCCTCCTTTTCTTATAGTGATTGTACTTTGTCCATACATGGGCAAAATAACCTTTTCCTTATCTTTCTTGCACTCAAGCCTATATGAGTTCAATTACTTACTATAGATGTGCTTTCACATGAATATCTTAAATATATGAATTATTCATATATATATATATATATATATATATATATATATATATATATATATATATATATATGTTTATGTACTTTATTATATATATGATATTTAATGAAATCATATTTCTATACCAAAATATGTGATAAATTCACTTTATCTATGATATATTTGTATGATTGTACCAAAATGTGTGATAAACATGCTTTAATGATGATGTCATTTTATGATTAATTATTTTACACATGGTACATTAAATTCATTTATTTTTAAATTTGTGATATAAATGTACATCCAAAATATCAAATGAGAGACATATGATCCACTTAATATATTTTTGTTACATGATAATAAATGATATACAATAGTTTGAAATTGTTATAAGGCACACTACATAGAGTTATAAGACACTTGATCCTATATTGGAGTTATCCATCAAATAATTATAATACATTCTTATACATTATAAGTAAATGCATACAGTAGATAATTAAAATACACACTTCATTTGGTCTCCCTAATGAGACACACATTTAGAGATGATATAAATTATACAAAGAAGTCTTCATAATTTTCACAAAGATAAGTGTGTGCACTCATAATTTTTATTTTTAATCAATGATTTTAGTAGTTATTTGATGATAAATTTATATATACATTGATCTAATTACAATTTTTTTTCACATGTTTTCAGATATTCAAAGTTTTATATTCCAAAAATAGGAGCATGGATGCTCAATTTGGGATCTTCATGGTTATTTCATAGTGGTAATTAGGAAACTTGTGTAGAATTCAAGGAGATAATGTTTATATTATTTTTTTGGTCACATGATCTATAATTTGTGATAAGAAAACCTCTCTCCTCATTTTAATTTCTTATCAATATCATATATGATATTAACTTTGATAACTCTTATATGTTTAGACTAAAACTTCTTTCTAAAACCCTCCCAAGTGAACTTGTTTATTTTAATTTTATATTTATACGAACAAATAAAAGTGGATAATTATGTAGACATCTAATTTTGGTAAAATATTAGTTATTTTTTATGTAACTAGTGTGTTTAAGTGACTATGGATAATTTTTTTCATATTAGGATCTTATTAGAGTATTTCTCTTGTGTTATAGGCTCCATTTTCCTAATGTGTTTTGTGTTTCCTTTACAATTCCATTTCTTATACACCTTAGGCCAAATATAATACCACCAATCAATCCATTATTCATGAAAACTTATTAAATGTTTATTTCTTCCCCTTAGTAAGACCTTGAATGCTACTGGAATGTTGAAAACACTATTTTAGGGTTTCTTTCTCTAACTAGGAACATACTTGTACACTACTATAATAGTTTTTCTATTGTGAGCTCATTTTTTCATCATTTTTTTAATATATATTTGTGCCCTTATTTGTTATATTTTCACACATTTTGATTATCAACTTTCATATCGATAGGGTATTAATTTTAAGTCAAAAATTTTATAAGTGCATGAGTGCATTGATGAATTTAAGGGACATATTTGGATTTATAATCTATTTATTGATAGTTTAAATTTAAAGGATTAAATTTTTAGAGAAACACGCCTATACCAAAAGTAGAATTGAAAGGATTAGTGAAAGATCATATATAATCTACAAGTAGATTGAAACTCATTGATGAGTATAAGGGTTTGGGATTTTCATACTAAATTAGATTATATTGAGTGATTATTTATAAATTATCAATGAAAAAGGGTATGACTAAGGTATGATCCTCATAACTACCCCAATTTTTATAGTTTGGTAAGGTGATTTGAATTGATTATGGTTTCATGGATGGAAAAATATTTTTGGAAGATCTATAATGATTTGTCATAAAATGAGTTCAATTGTTTATGAGAATAAACATATGAAGGAATTAATAAAATTTGTTTTTGGATATGATAAATTTTAAATAATAATGTCAATTAGTGATTAGGAGTGTACTCTATAAGAGTGTGCCACTATGCTTTCAATCATTTTATTTGCTTTATCATCTTTTCACAAGTTTTATGAGTTTTATATGGATATGTTATTAGACCTATTTTCACATGATTTCAACATCTAATAGTACACATGATTGATAAAATTTTATATGTATTTAATAAACTCATATTCATCAATTTAAATAAATTTTTTCACTTCAATTCCCATAGTTATGTTTATATATTTTTTTATATTGATTTACTACATTCAAATATAAATTACACATCATTTGTATGGATTAATGTAGTTTTATTGACCTAAATCCACTTTAGCATATGAAAATTATCACATAAGAGCTCAATATTATAAATAAAATTAAAAAATATATAACTTGAAGTGTTTCCAAGAGATGCTCTCAGAATTTCTCTAGAGCAAGCATGATAAGTGTACTTAACTAAATGTAAGCCCATAATCATAGGCATGTACTTGTTAGATATATATCTTGTATGTATATTTAAAATGTAATAAATATCATATGTATAAACAATATAACCTATATCATTAGCTTTATCACCATGGACACATATATCTCATGAGAAACACAAAAGGGAAAGGAAAAAGCATGTAAATATAACAAGGAAAAGTAATCTAATACATCATGAAAAATAGAGAGTGCTTAGTTTCCAAAATAGGATGATTTTTAGTGAATATATAAATTAATGTTATGAGGTTTGGAATAATAATCTTAATATATAACATTTGAATCACTAAGACCATAAGTAACATTCATAGAGTGTAGTGGGACCCATGATTGTAAAGAGAACAAATCATCATCATCATAATTATTAGCAATTTTAATCATTATGTAATTAATGTTTATAATACATTAATTTTATTTAGGATTTTGTGTTTTTATAGGAGACATGAAATTTGATGATTTCACCCTTATTGGAATTGATTTATGCCTTTGTATTATATTCACTCTTCCTTTAGGTAAAAATTGTGATGAATTTTGTCGAATTTATATGATACCACTTCATTATTGGTTTTTCCTTGTGAAAAATTAATATGCCTTTGAATGGTAACCACTTTAACTTGATGTCCAAATTTTAATAGTTAATTCATAATATAAGATACTCATTTGATATATCAATGGTTAACCAAGTGTAGAATTTTATGATTTAGTAGTTGGCAACACTTAAAATAAAGTTTGAATTATATTTGGTCCCATTTTAATGAAAAAATACCATGCCCAAGGAGTTCCTTCCAACACTATCATATAATATGATGACTATGGATAATAAATGCCATCCATACTAAGTCCAAGGCTATAGATAAATTTTTTAATACATATATTCATGTTTGAAACATTATCAACCATTATGCCACCCTTTTATTTTCCTTATATAAATGATCATATGAATAGTGGTTCATACTATAAATTATATAGTACCATATATTCTTTAGTAATTTTTATTTGAATATATATTATTTTATTATTGATTGAATCAATTATTCAAATAAAACCTCCAAGCATATGTTTCTAGTATTCCATAGGCACATTTAAATAAATTTGTTTATGTAACTTACTATCATTAGTTGATTTATATTTGTGAGTAGATATTTTTATTATTGAAATTGAAATTTTATAGGTAACATATAATTATATTTGATCATTGTCAATTAAATATTGTATCTCATGTTTCAAATGATTAATAAATTTTTAGAGTGCCTTTGAAATCTATGCAAATTAAAATATGCATTAGCATTAAAATATTTAGGTAATGGTTTTGAAATATAATATTTCATCATTGGAGGTAAAGTAACATGTTGCAATCAAGTAACTTGTTAAAGACATTTTGTGGGATTTCTCTTAATTTTTTAAATTACCTACATTCATTTTGTTGAGGTAACAAAAGATTTTTATATGGTTTATTTATAAAATTGATTGTCCTACTAGAATAATTATTGTATTGAAAACTATGGTAATTTGTTTTGGCCTTGAAACTTGGTTTATTTTGAAATTTTAAATTAGTTAGAGCATTAGACTAGTATCTAAGCACATTTGCGTCTAAAAATTTGACTTAAAAGTGTTTAACTACATTTAAAAGTTCATCAAAAGATTGATAAGTGTTTAAAGCTACTTTGTATTTGATAATTGATAACAACTATTTGAACTTCACTATTTGGAATTGAAAATTAATCTTAGTTAACATGGTATTTAACAGAAGAACATAATCGATGATGTATTAGTTAGATAGTTATTTAAGTTGAATTAATTATAAAATTTTGTAATATTATAAGACATGTTCATTTGAAGATGAGCCAAAAAATCATCAATTAGAGGTGGAACACAATGTATGGAACCACATGGTAAAGTATAAATCCAATCAAGTGCATATTAATTTAAGCTCCTTGGAAACAACTTAATTAAAAATTCATCAACATTAGTAAAGCTTAAGAAAAGGTATAAAATGATCTAATATGCTGATAAGGGTATTATTTTCCATTAAAAAACATTTACTTAGGTGTAATAAAACCAACTAGAAAAAATATAAACAAGTACATAATGAACCCAAGGGGTTAAAATTATATCATGATAAGTGACCCTATCAATTTTATTTTGAGATAATTGAGAAAGTAATTAAAATTTTTGTTGCACATCACAAAATGTTTGCATCATAAAGTTTATTTTATAAGTTTGTAAAGGAATAGAAGTAGTAGAGTAAATTCGAATAGAAGAAACCATAGAGGGATTAAATAAATTGGGATAAATTTGAAAATCCATAGATGGTTGGACTAAAGGAATTATATAATAATGTTGAAAAATCAAGAAAGCTTGAGAAGGCACTAAATTTTTTTGAATGTTTATAAGAATCAAAATTTGAAGAGGACAATTAATATAATAATTTTGAATATTTATAAACATAGTGTATACACTTGATTATTTTCATCTTTATATTTTACTGACAACTTCTATTATAAGATTACTTACGACATCAATTTCCTTGAGTTCATATCCTAAGGAGTATATTACAAAAGGGGTGGGGTCAGCGTATGGTACTTTTTGAGAGATGTTTACATATTATTTTATCGTACATGTTCATTACTATAAATCTTAATTCCACTAAATATATTTTGATCTTCCTTCTTCATCTTATCAATTATATAACCTACCCTATATTTCCTACTCAATTAACTTAGTCAATATACTCTTTTTCATTCCTATTTATCCATGTACTATTGGCAATGTAGTTATAATTTTATATATATATATATGTATAGTTATAATTATATATATATATACATATATATATATATACATAGATATATATATATATACATAGATATATATATATATATATATATATATATATATATATATATACAGATATATATATATATAGATATATATATATATGTATATGTATGTATGTATGTATGCATTTAGTATTATATTGTGACTACTTATATAGTAATAGATAGACTGATACCATTATATTGTATCTATTTGGATAAATAATGTTTTCTTGAAATAATTATGTAGTTCACAGTAGGGGTTTCTAGTAAAGG